>JAHUTJ010017759.1:0-19786 GCA_036250325.1 Characodon lateralis | reverse complement strand
TGTAAATTGTAAATTTGTATATTCTGTAATGCAAAAACAGAACAAAAGAGCAAAGTGTACTGGAGTCAAATTCCTTGTTTGTATGCACGAACTTGGCAATAAAGCTGATTCTGATTCTGATTCTGATTCTCAGCCCACTTTTAACCTCAGCTCAGATATGGTAATATTATGGGAGTCCCTAGGTTTGACGTCACTTACACAACCTTTTCCAGACCAAGCTGTTATTGCAGATATTATTCCATGCTTTTCTCCCCCTTCCTTTTCTCGGCGTCCCATGGCAGGGTGGATGGGAAACTCTGATGTCATCAACCTCGGCGCAGCAGGATGGAGGAGCATGCAGACCCTCAGGGTGCCACAATTGGTGCCCATGTGTTAGTGCCCCGTAGATGGTGAAATAGATGGTGTGGTGCTGCCTGCCTGTGCTGCACCTGCGTCCCAGCATGCTGATTGATCAGTTTGGTCATGTGGAATGTCACCATCTGCTCCCCAGTCCCACTCACCCCTTCTTGTGTGAATGCCAATCACTGGCAGGAAGATAGTTATTTAAGCCATGTCAATTCAGGCGCATGACAATCAGCAGTGTGCCAACAACACTTGAAGAGGCAACAGCATGTCAGGCAATAGAAATATACAATTTGACAGCAAAGAATGGCATGCAAACAGAAACTTTTTAGAATTTTCTCAATTTAAATGTGATAATTCATTTTTTATTTTTGTTTATTTTTAGCATGTCTCTGTTTTGGTTTCTCCTCTGCATTCGTCAATGGCCTGTTTTCCGACCTCCTCATTGCCAACAATGTATCAAGAGGCCATCGGGAGTGACATTCTTCATCGCAGAACGTCAGAACCAATGACATTTCAACCGCAGGAAAATAAAGATATGCAAAAATTTTCTCATTAACATTTGCATTACCTGTTTGAATAATCAAATTTCTGACAAGACTGCAATTAACTAAGATTGATGCAAAGTTCAGGGTCAGGGGACTGTATAAATTGGCTCTTGGATCAGATACGTTTGTGTTATAAATGCTTAATGTGCCAGATAAGAAGACTGATTTGTCAGAGGAGAAGGTCACTCAGTAGCCACCAGTTGCCAGGAATTAATTGCAAGACAGCTAATATATTTACTGACATCAGTAAACTGAACATTTTTGACTTATAACCTCTCTTAATTAGGTATAAAGAAAGGAAAAGCCACCTGAACACATAGTGCTAAACGTCAACAAAAGATTACACTGATGAAGAACAAGTGAGTGACCTCCTAACCTAAATAGCTCTAGTATGGATCGCCAGGATTAGACTTTGACTTTAGGGAAGCTGAGCTGACAGCAGCTCACCTGCAGACAGATTGAATCAGAAGGAAGATCACGTGTTTGTCACCGTCTGAAGTTTCTAAATATATCATTCGGTTTTTAAAAAGATATAGGCTAGTCTATTGTTTTGGACACCACACACCAGGTCCTCATTTACAAAAAACATACTCCACAAATCAAATTAAAGACAATTGCATCACCCTCCCTGACTCAGTACTTAGTAGAGTTAGATTTTGTTGTCCATCCATCCATCCATTGTTTATTACGAATAATCCTGGCAGGGTTGAGAGGGGGCTGGTGCCTCTCTCCAGTGGTCGTTAGGAAAGGCACTCTGGACAGGTCGCCTGTCCATCACAGGGCAACAGAAAGACGCACAGGGCAAATAATTATGCATGCACACACTCACATTTCAGGGGAATTTAGAGAGATCAATCAACCTAACAGTCATGTGTCTGGACTGTAGGAGGAAGCTGGAGTACTCAAGAAAACCAAACATGCATGAGGTGAACATCCATAGTCCATGCAGAAATAGCTCAGGCCTGGGCTTTGACTAGGCTATTTTAATACTTAAATCTGTTTTGATCTAAACCACTCTGTTGTAGCACTAGCTGGATGTTTGGTCTCATCCTGCTGGAAGGAGAAACTCTTACTTTGGTCAAAGTCTTTTACAGCTTCTGACAGGTTTTTTTGTTTTTTTTCAGAATGGCCCTGTATTTAGCTCCATCCTCCTTTGCATCACTTTTGACCAGCTTTCCTGACCCTGCTGAAAAAGCATCCATGCATCATGATGCTGCCACTGCCATGTTTCACTGTGCAGATGGTGTGGGCAAAATCCATATTTTGTTGTCTCATCTGACCAGAACACCTCTTTGTTTCCTGTGTTCTCTACATGGGTTGTGTGATATCTTAATGTAGGGGTTCTTTCAACGATAGCTTTCTTCTCTCCACTCTACCATCAAGGCCAGGTTTTTGGACTGATTCTCCCACCTGATCTGTGGCTCTCTGCAGCTGTTCCAAAGTTACCATTAACCTGCTGGCTGCTTCTCTGATTACTGCTCTCTTTACTCTTCCTCTTTAATCAATGTAGGTGGATGGCTGTGTATAAATACTTTTCCAAGTCAGGATTCATCCTACCTTATGAAGTGATATTTTATGATTAAGAGAAGTGTTAAGAAATGCTTTGGGTTATAATCAACTGTGATTCTTACTAAACAATAAAAAGATGACTTCAAAACCAAAACAAACCAAAGGGTGAGAGAGAAAAAAAAAAAACTATATTGATACTCATTTGTTTCATCAGTTGGTTGAATCTGTCACTTAAAAAATGAGGCTGAAAAAATATATCAAAAGACACATAATAGCAAATAAGTAATGAAATTATACATAAATATTTCATTATCAAACGTGTTTAATAAAATATGAATTCAAGTGTTAACAAGAAATTAACATTTATTAAAATTGCACTCAACCACTATACAGTGTGTCTTTTTGTAGCTTTAGTGAATTAACTGAAGAGTCAGTACTGTGTGCTGGAAAAAGACTTTGTTGGTGTCCCAGTGGGAATCATTTGATTGGATTCTTGTGAGGTGTCTGTAAAACACAAAGCCGTGCCAGGACCGGGTGCCATACTGTTGCTCTGTGCATTGAGCCAACTCCATATTTTTTACCCTCTTTCAGATAGAGGTCATCCTTGGAGCATTTTTTAAAGCAAGATACAAGTGAGATTGCACTTTCCCCATCCTCCTTTTGTGTTTTTGTTGTTGTGATTTTGCTTTGGTTAAATATGACAAGTTGGGTAGCAGTGGATTTGACCTCACACAGGAAGAATGACTTCTTTTAGGTGATGTTGCAGACAGTCAGCCAGACAGACTAAATAACCTCCAAACCCAGCCGCTGGAAGAGCTTGCCATGGCACACGTGCCTGCAATTTAAGACCTGGATCTATTTGTGAATGTAGGTCAGACAAGGCTGTAATATCTCGTGTTTACTGGAAACCTCTACCTGTCTAACAGGAGATTATCTTGGTGGCGTCATCACTGCTTGTTGGTCCAGAGGACGGATTTCTAGCCTTGTGTGGATACAACTTTACACTTATGCAAGATCAGATGGAAACAGGATGATATCTGAGCAATAAAAATCTCCAATCATCATAATTATGTCGTTTTTGTGCTCTTTTAGGTTTTTGTTTTTTTTTCATACATGGATTGGGAGTTCCCTAATAATTTTAAGTTTCATGTAAATTTATAAATGTATTTTTGCTAAGAAAAACCTGTGTCACCACAAACAGTAAAATCATACAAGAGCATACGTTTTTTGTATAAAAATTGTCCATCTATAAGCACAAAAGAATGCTCCTAACAGTGATGTAAAAGTGTGATCTCTTGGCCACCCCCTCTGTGCTGCCTGAAATGGTCTAGCCCTGATTTGCATAAGTTGTCTGCAGGTTGCTGCATGACCAGCAGGGGTGGGTCAGGGGAAGGAGAGTATGTGAACTATACACCAGACACATGAGTAAAGAGGTGGACGAAGGAGCTGTGTGTGGAGAGCGCTGAGAAGTCTCGTTCTGATCCTGACAGAGTTATGTATTGTGCTCATCCTGCCTCTGGGACAGGCAACAACTCATTGATGTACTGCTACAACATGAAACCAGTGAGTATCTTCATATATTTTTTTCCAGTGGATTAGGCAAGGGTATGGTTTGTGTGTTTGGTGATGAAGCAGTTGCATCCTGAAACTCTCTTCTTAGCGGCTCTGTAGTTTGGGTCTTGGGTTTAGCTTCATAAATCAACGTTAAATGCACTTGCAATGGAAACTTGTATAAACATTTCTAATTTTATCATTTTGCCAATTGAATGTTTTATGAGAAATGTCAGAGTTTTTATGGATGTTCTCTTCTTTGGATAGGATATTTGATACTGACTGGTGTGTGTTTTGAGGTGCAGAGGGAGAAAGCTTTGTCTTTTAAGTGAGTCGGTGCTGAAATAAGATGTGAGCTTGGTTTAAAGCTATTGCAGATGTTTCAGACCGGAAATGTTAATGCATTATGCAACATAAAAGTGAAATCGTAAAGTTGCAATACGTTTGACCAAAAACAGCATTGCAACCAGGTGCATACAAGGAATTAAATTTTCTTAAACTCTTTCAGCACCAGACTTAGACTAATCCACAAGAGATGCACCGGTCAGGATTTTCCTGGCCAATAAAGATTTTCTGACCTGCTAATTTCAGTTTTGACTGATTTATTGCCTTCTTTTTTCCTTCCCAGGATTATAACACATAAATGAGAAGAAGTTTGCATCAGAAAATATTTATCTGACCTCTTCCTGATTTTTAACAAACTTGTGTAGTATATTACAGGCTTCTGGTTGATATGACTGGAATTGGTGTTTTGATGCGCTTAATGATTAAGGAGTAAAGGGAAATCTCAGATCAGAGTAAATCAATAAAAAACAGATAAAAATCTGTCCAATCAATAATAAGTTTATATTTACCTTCTTGTTCTTGGCTGAAAAAAAGGCTTGTTTTTAAAATGCTTCAGTGAGACTTCCTGTTTGCTCTGTGCAATCCAGTCAAGCCTGGCAGCAGAAAAACATCTTGACATGAACCAGATTGCCTCTATTTCTATTTGATTTAACCCCGCTACGTTGGAGCAGTCCCTGCACCGCTGCAGCCATTATCAAAGGCAGCTTTGATCTCAGAGAGACTAACCACATCCAGACATCGTGGATCACAGAGGCAGAAAATTGGTTGCATGTGGCCGGAGTTGGCCACGGTGGAGCAAGGCATGGGCCTTGAATAGCAAGTTGATGTTTCACTTATCTCACATCTTGATGCTCTGTGTGTATGTATTTACAACAAAAGCTGTTGTTTTAGGAGTATGTATGTATATACATATATATATATATGTATATATATATATACACACATATATATATACCTGTTTTAAAAAGCTTTCGGTAATAGAAAATACCATAAATCATAGTTCTTCAAGAAAATATTGATTTATTGCTTTTGAATTTATTCTAACTTGCAGCTTAAAACTGCAGGGAAAAAGTCCATTATTATTTGTGATTTCATGATGGATGGCTCCTAAATCAATGCTATGCTAAAACAGGGTGCCATGGCGATGGCCCCTCTCCAGCGGGGGCCAGAGAGGGCGTGCTGGGGCGGGGGTGTGTCCATTATTAACGGGTCGCCTGCTATGCTGATGGTAAGGAGGACAATTGGCTTTATCCTCTGCCATATGCTGCCCGTGGCGGCTCAGACGGGCCGAGTGTCGACAGGAGCTCTTCTGTTTGGCCAAGCCCACAATCACCATGGGACTCTTGCCAGCCAGGGTCACGGCTCTGTGCATGCACACACATGAGTGTGAGTGTGGTTTCCTTAAATGTGCGAACCTTGCACAAGCGTACTCAAGAGAGTCTCTAATAGCTTGCTTTACAGAACTTGTTGTCCGGGTAACTGACACCCCATTGATGCAGCACAGGGAGGTTTATTCTCGTTTCCTGGGGTACATCAAAGCAGTGGAGAAAAGTGCAGGTGCAACTCAAGCCTTTTGGTGGGTTTGGGCAAAGCGAGCATCCATATATGAGTTTTTGTGTGTGTGTGCGAGTGCATACATGCAGTTTGTTAAAAAAGGTATATAAAATTTGTTTGCCTTCAAGAATATTTAGTTTCTAAATTAAGGAGGCATGTTTAGGACAGAAACTAGTTTTCTGTCTTGTGTCATCATGAGCAAAAGTCACGACAAGTCTTGAAATTCAATTTTATTTTTTGGGGGAGCCGAGTCCCTGCTGAACTTGATCATGATTAGCACAAGGATTTCTCATGGTGAATGGTTTCAAAATCCGGATGAGGAGGTGCACGGATCTGCAGCTTATGGATTATCACAATGGCTCTAAGTGTGCGTCCGCATTCTGCTTTGTTTGCATAATACTGTTACTTCAGACTGCTCCCATGTAGAGTGTTTGTGTCAAACATGTACAGAGCTGTGAAAACGTATTTGCCCCTCTTGTTAATTCACCAATTAACTGTAACCAACCACACTTTTTTGACCTGAAAACAATTCAATGAGACAGACCAAGGTCTGATGCCTGCCAGACCTGTAGAATCATGAACTGACTTAAGTGGAACCTGTTTGACAACATGAAGTAGGGTAAAAGCCACTAAAAGCCATACATTATGCCTTAATTAACTGAAATCTGAGAATAGAAAAGAAACAAAGTTAACGACATCCCCCAGTCTGGACAGAGCCATTATCCACAAATGGAGAAAACATGTAACTGTGGTGACCCCAGGCCCACTAAAAACACTCCATCCAGGAGGGCACCAACATTTAATGTAATGCTGGCCTAAAATGCCTATTCTACATTTTCTTTTGGTAAAGTTCCTTGAGATTACTTTTCTTGTGAATTGCCGCTATATGAATAATAGGAATTGAGTTAAAATGTTTATGATTCAACAACAAGAAAGCGACTGGGCAAAAATGGCATCAATGGAGGAGTTCCAAGGCCAAAACTACTGCTGACCAAGAATAACAGAAAGATCCAGAAAATCCTGACAGAGAACGTCCGGCCATCTGTTTGTGACACTGACCTCAAGTGGATTTGAGTTTTACAGCAGAAAGATGATCCAAAGAACTCCTGCAAGTCCATCTCTAAACAACTACTAAAAAAAACAGAGTGAAAATTTTTAAATTCAAACTAAAATCTGATTAAGATTAAGACCTATTTCCAGTGAACAGCAGTTGTTGCTGCCAAGGATGGCACAGCCACCTATAGGTTTAGGGAGCAATTACATCTCATGGGGCTATTCCCTTAATTAAGAAAATCCTCATTTGAAAACTACATTTTCTGTTTACTCAGGCTATCTTTGTCTGACATTAGAATTTGTTTGATGATCTGAAAAATGTAGGTGTGACAAAAAAGCAAAAATAGAACAGAAGAGCACTTTTTCACAGCTGTGTATTTTAAATGAAACTCATGAGATTAATGTGTCAATTATTTATTAAATCTTAGCTGTAACTTTTTATCGGCAAAAAAAAAAAAATTCACTTGCTCCTGTTTACATGCTGACTAGAGTTAGCATTGCAGCACAACTAACTCCAACAGGATGTGATAAACGTTGCAGTTTATAAATTGGTCATATTTATTTTTTCAGGTTTATGGGCAGCCTCCCAGCACTGACAACATCAACCACAGCTCAAGTTCACACTCATCA
Source organism: Characodon lateralis (assembly GCA_036250325.1). Classification (NCBI taxonomy): domain Eukaryota; kingdom Metazoa; phylum Chordata; class Actinopteri; order Cyprinodontiformes; family Goodeidae; genus Characodon; species Characodon lateralis. Next base: position 12,254 of record JAHUTJ010017759.1, on the reverse strand, counting down.
AGCAAGGTCCCAAGCAATGTGTTTGCAAGCACCTTCTTTGGTGAGTTCAAGCCCACTTAAACTATCAAACGTATCATGCAACATTTTGCTTTCTTTGTCAGATGATTTCATGCTGTTGATTTAGTAACACAAAATATGTGCCATATCGATTAACTTTCCTTGCTCAAAAACAAATTAATGACAAATTAAAGATCTTTCCTGCAGCCAAAAGTGAGATGTGACAGAAAAGCTTCATCCCGACTGGAAACATAGCCTGTAAAATCTTGTCCTGTTAGCCGCTGTTCTGGGTAACTTTATTTATCTCTCAAGTGATCATGTATGAACAGCCTTAGGTTCTTTTATTTATAGTTTTTAACACATTACAAAATAACAATCTTCAACAATCAAATTTTATATTTGTTTTTTTTTCAAAGTAATTCACTTCTTTCAACTACTATTTATTGCAGCTATTAGCAGTGTAGAACGTATTGCCACCATCTGATTGCCTTGTCCAACCTTATTTGTTTCCTTATATTAACAAAGAGATGTAAAATGATTATAAAATGAAACAAATAGATGCAAATATAAATAAAATATGAGATGTAAATTGATAGAGAAGGAATAAAAAATACAAATTGTGATCATGATCAAATACCAACTTGAGTAAAAAAAAAAAAAAAAAGAATCAGTAAATTAAACTTTATTAGTAGCACACTTTTCACACAGATAGGTGTGACACAAAGTACTGAAAAGATGCAAAACATGATTAAACTAATTTAAAAATGACAAAGCAATATTAAAAACCAAACAAAACAACCAAACACATAAGGATATAAAACTTGTTGAAACTGTTCAACAACCCTGCTCATTTGGTTTGCTTTTATAAACATCATAGAGCATGAATACAGTATTCTCCTGGGAGTAAAACTACCAGAGGGCCATGAAATGAGCAACATAAAAACCAAACATGTTCTTTGCTGTTTAAGTAGGACAGTAAAACTTGGTTATAGCACGTAATTGTATTTTTGCATTGGGGCCCAACCTATAGCCTAACAACTTGACTAGTTCAAGGTACCGCAACAGTTCAGGCGATAAAAATATGATTCCTTATTTTAGAGGGAATGAGCAATTCTCCGGACATCTGGAACGCTGTAAATGGGCTGAACCATCAGGCCTATGAAGGTGCGCTGGGGGCCTCCGCGGGCCACCAGGCACAGCTGGGGAGCTTCAGCAGCCTGCAGCCGGCACAGGGTAACCTGGTGAGTTCCCCGTCACCAGCCCTGGACGTTGGCCCAAAAACACTATTTTACTCAGGTGCATTGCTATCTACTCAGGACTTCTCTCCACATTCGGTGGTGGCAGCTGAAATGAACAGGGGTCTACCACCGATGTCCACCTTTCACCGCAACAACACAATGTCTCGCTCTCCCTCTGACAACGTCTCAGAGAATCCAGCCGGTGAGGATGTAAAAAATATGAGTCTTTTTAATTCTTTGTTGAACGCTGACTTATAATGTTACAATAAAGGTGTTTATCCAGTCTCAGGAAGCCACGTCAATGTGTCAGGAGCATCACAGACAGGCGATACCTTGGGAAAAGCTCTGGCCTCTGTAAGTATGCACCACCTCAATCCTCATATATGTTCTGTTATGTCCAAACGGGTCAGGTCAGAGGATTAAACCATACCTTAGGCTCGCACACATATAATGCTTAACTTCCTCTGGGCCAGCATAAAAGCACTACATACTAAAGAAGGGTTACAGTTGTGTAGCAGGATGTTTTATTGGTTGCAGTGCAGTAAAATGACAGGAATGGATGAGTTTAGCTTAGTTTACGAGGAAGCTCCAGGGGTTGTGGCAGCAGCTGTTAAAGCTTACAGAGAAATGACAAGTTTTGCCTTTAAAATGACCCATGCCTGTTTTCCCCCTCCTGCTCCTTCTCTCTGTCAGATTTATTCCCCCGATCACACTAGCAGCAGCTTTCCCTCCAGCTCCTCCACACCAGTGAGATCCCCGTCCCCACTGCCAAACACAGCTGAATCTACAGGTAGTAAAGCAACCAGATTATAGCATTTACATTTTCATGCAGACGGTCATCATTTCTCACCCTGGTGGTTCTCTTTCTTTTAGGCAACAACCTGTGGCCTCGCAGTTCAGTTCAGCCCCCGGTGTCACCACACTTTGAGTCCACACTCATATCAATGGTAAAGAACTGATCTACTGGATCGCTTTCATTACATTTAAATGGCTGACTGTGTTAATTCAAAACAACAGTTGGACTGATATAGAGGTAATACATTTAAATTAAGAGAAGTGTGCAATAAATGTAGCAAAATTGTAAAATCATAAAGCAACACAAGAAACATACTTTGACAGGTTTAAGATTATATGGGAATTATATCAGAGCACCATGAGACAATGTGGATAGCTCTGTAGCAATACATAAAAATCATTATGAAAAGTATTCATATGCTTTCCAATTTGTCACATTACAACCACAAACTTAAGTACATTTTGTTGGGATTTTTCTGTGATAGAGCAGCACAAGCTACACATGAATGCTCGTTGATCTACTGTAAAACACTGTCTTGAAGCTTTGGCTGAAAGTTTTGGGTTTGCCTGACTTCCACAGCCTCTGACAGATCCATTTATCTGATCAGTGTCCTTCAACATGTCTTCTTTGGAAAAAATATTACTTTCTGTGGCTTACTTTGAACACTGGCATTCTTCTTGCCACTCTTGTGCCACATAGGCCAGATTTGTGGAGTCTAAAACTAATAGTTGTCATTTAAGCATATTCTCCCACCTGAGCTATGGACCACTGCAGCTCCTACAGAGTGACCATGGTTTTGCTTGCTTCTCTGAATGATGTTCTCCCTGCCCAACCTATCAGTTTAGATGGACGGTCATATCTTTGTTTGCAGTTGTGGCGTACGCTTTCCATTTTTAGTTGAAGGATGGAACAGAGCTCTGAGAGATGTTCAAGCATGGGATGTTAGCCTGCTTTAAACCTCTCCAGAAGTTCACGCCTGACCTTTCTGCAGCGTTCTGTTGTCTTCATCATGCTGTTTATTCGCTAATGTTCTTTAACCAGCAACATTTGAGACTTTTTTCATTAAATCTTTTATTTCCACCAACTTGTTTCTTCTGACTGGAAGTAGTATGAAGATTTTGGAGTGACCAAACCAGAATCCAGACTTGAATCTGACAGAGAATCTGTGCAAAAAGATAAAGATTAGAGTGATGAGAAGGAGGCCTTACAACCTCAAAGATCTGGAGGTCCTCACCAAAGATAAATCACCAAAATGCCAGTGGAAACACGCAAAAAGCTGGTCAAAACAGATATTTTATTTACAAAATAGATACTACTTCTACATTATTTCATTTTCTAGTGAGAGATGTCGGTCCCATATACTATCAGACACTTGTTGGTTGTATAAAAATTATTTTAAATTTAAATCTGTCAGGGGAATGAATTATTGTTGACTCAATATGTTCTTGGTATCTACTTTTGCACCTATGAAACATCTTTTGCATAGTGACTAGGGCCACTAGCTACAACCTTAAACTAAGTATTCACTTATTGTTAGTATTTACATGTAAGCCAGTGTTTGTTTTCAGTACAGCAAGCTGCAACAGGAGGGTAGAAAAGCAGCAGTTTAAAACTCCTGTTTGTTTAAAATGTGATTTTTTTGCTTGGGGCAGATAATTAGAGTGGAGACTCTTTTCAGTAGTTTTCAACATGGTAAAATTGCTTGAATGTTAATTATTCATAGCTACTATGATAACAGTTTCTCCAGCACTGAGTAAGAAGTAACCAGTGTTTATTAAAGATAAATCTTTCTCGCATGGTAATGGTATTAGTGTTAGGAATTATTCTTGTTATAACTTTTTTATTTATTGCACAAGCAAAATCTCTTCACTTTTAATTTCTGTTTTATATTTTTAAGTCTTTGTGGCATATATGAGAACATAAAGAATAGACCTTCATCTCACACGAGCATGTTCTCCTCCAAAACTCCAAAAAAGAGAAAACAGAAAACATTTCCCAAGCCTCTACCATGAGTGGTGGACTTCCTGATGAAGGATCATGGGTTTCATTCCTATCTCTGCATCAATGCAAGAACCTCATAACATAAAACACATATGCATGATGTAAGGCCCAGAAATAATTTGAATTCAGTAAATTTATGTCTCATCTTTTTAACAGATTTGGTTTGCGGAAGCTTTAGGCACAGAGACATAAAAGAAGAAACTTCAGTTTGTCACAGTTTACTTGCATACCTGTACATCTAGTTAGACCACCTGTTTAATTAAAACCAGATTAAATTTAGCAAAATTTTCTGCCAGAACTGTTTACTGACATCCTTACAGCTTCTAAACATTTAATCAGTGGTTTGCAGAGTTGGGGTCGAGATGCCACTGGGAGTCATAAATCAGTCATATCAAATAAAATTCAGTGTGAGGTCTTGACGTGCTCTCCAGTAATCAAAGTGAGCATATTTATACAGTAAATCTCACAAGACTTTGCGAAAAAGGACAATTATCATATTTCCCAAAATATTCAACTAGAAATGTAAGGTTTGAAACTTTGAATTTGTTTAACCAAAGGTTGAAATGAATGGATGCTGAAATAAGTCCCTTAAAATTGTCTCTTGATGTTTTAGTCTCAGGTAGAAGACCGCCTGGACAGACTGGATGATGTTATCCATGTTCTGAGGAACCACGCTGTAGGCCCTACCTCCTGTCTGCCCAACGACATCCACGGTTTGCTGAGCCAGTCCCACCAAAGCCATCCGGGTCCTGTTGGCACCTTACCTCTCACCTGTCACACTCCAACCATGGTTAACAAATATTATTTTAAAGTCTTAAAATAGTGTAGACATGCTGTTGTTGTCTTTGAAACCAGAATCTAAGAGAAATTGGAGAGCTTTGCCTGGAAAGTGTTGAGTATGTGCAGAATGTAATTCTGCATTGTGCACTCCCTTTCTCACATGTTTCCCTTTTAGCAGACGATGTGATGTTAGCCCAGCTGGAGTGGAAGCCCACTGTGTACATGGGAAAGGGGTATTTAGTCTAATCCTTAGCTGGAGAGTGTATTACATTTTCTCACTATCCTTTTTTTAATGATGTGTCAGATAAAATAGATCACTCCTAAAGAGAATTGGGTGATGTTTAAAGGGTGTACAGTAGTTTAAGGAGAAGGATTATGCTTGTCTAGAATTTCATTATTTGTGAAACATGAGATCTGCTCATCGTTTCCTGGTCACACAGGCCAGAAGCTTGATTTGGCACTTATTTTTTATGACATTTTGAACCTGATGGAGGTTTTTGCTCATACCTTCTTACAATAAAGTCCATCCTCCCATCAACTCAGATAATCTCAAGTAAAGCTTCCCCAGAGTATGATGCCATGACCACCATGGGTTCAGGAGTGATGAATTTAGAGGGATGTACAGCCATACAGTGTTTTGTGGGAAGGCCGAAAAGTTAAATTTTAGTCTCATCTGATCAGAGCCCCTTCTTACAAGTGTTTGCTGTGACCCAAGACTTGCAGCAGTAATTGCAGTGAAAGTTATTTTAACAAAGTTTTGTAGGGGCATTGAATACACCAACACAGCAGACCTTTTAGATTTTATTTTTCTATGAAATTAAAAACCATGTATACTTTCCCACTTCACTGCACTACTTTGTGTTGGTCTCTTACATAAAATTAAGAAAAAAGAAAATTCACTGACAAGTTTGTGCTTGTAACATGACAAAATAAAAAAAAACTTCAATGGGTATGAAGGTGTATGTGTATCAAGAAAGGCCTGATTGTGTTGGAAAAACTGTTAATGTTTAACATTTCCTGCTGAATACTCAACAACAGACATCCGGACCAATTTAACTCATCTTGCTCTTTGTGACTCTTCAAGGTTGAAGCTGTCTCCATGAGCAACAATCACTCAGCCTTCCAGAGCAGAACACAAAATGGCCATCCCTACCCACCCAGACAGAGGGCTGCATTTGTGCAAGGGGCAGGAGGAGGTAGTTATTCTTCTCCTTTAACCAGCTAAAAAATTAACCGTTCTGGAATTTCTTTCATGATTATCTTGCATTATGTGTTCAATCTTGCACAGGTGGCTTGGGGGTTCAGGGTAACCTGGAGCTAAAGATGGAAAGCAGGGAAGGGGAGGAGATGATGCACACCAACCACGACCATGGCTCAGACAGCCCCAGATCAGATGACGAGAGTGAGCACAAAACACATGGAGACAACAGCACACAAAACAGGTAAGAACTGGCCACTGGATGAGAAAAAATTAAACTGAGTTTAAGTACACACATATTTATTACCATACATTCATAAAAGACAAGGCTCCAATCCATCATATTTACTGACTAATAAAAAGCACAGTTAGCCATCATGCTGTGGGGAACAAGTATGTCTAGATGAGCATGACCACCTTCACATTTTTTCTCACATCAATCTACAGTTAATTAAATGAGGCATTGAAATGAATTAATATTCTACTGCAGAAGAATACATTTGAAAGACCTAACTTTAATTTCAGTACAGTTTTCAGTAAGTTTTATTTTCCCAAAGGACACCACTTAGTCTTCTCCTATAACATCTCATATAGTTGGTTCATACAGTTTTACGCCAGTCATACGCCAGGCTTTTATTGGATTTAGGTATGACAACTGAGATGGTCATGAAAAAATGTGTTTTACTGCTGATTTGGCCAAATGGTCAGAGTAATTAAACAGCTGAAAGACCCAGTGATGATCCATTTTTTGTTTTCATGCAGAGGATACTAGAATTTGATTTGAAATGAGTTAATGATTCCATTCATCCTTTTGGAAAAGAAACAGGCCCACAGCATCACAGATCCTAGACCTTAATTAAAAGAAAAAAAAGGCCTGAAGTGCTTTTTCAGGTATTCATCGGTTGCCCCAAACCATCTTGAAGTGCTGGTTGTTAGAAATTCATAATTTTGTCCCATCTAAGCAGTGAACAAGGTCCTAGTTAAAGTCTCTGTAGCATTTAGCAAAGCATGTATGAGAAAGCCTTTTTTTCTGGTATCACTCAAAACAGTTGGTTGGCATATAGCTATCTAATGGTTGTTATGGAGACTTAGTCTGTCCAAGATGTCACTCTTAGTAGCATTTCTCTAACAGTGAGCTGCGAAGATTTTTTTTTTTTTTACCTTCCTTTCCATCTTGCTCGCTGTGTGCAGCGGCAAGATGCTCGTCCAGCCTAGTTGCCAGTGGATAAAAGGAGTGGTTCTCTGTGTCATGTAATATTTATACCCCAGGGAAACAGAAAGGTTTGGATTACTAATTAAAATTTCATAGAAACTATGACAAACTGAAAAACAGTATACATTCAAATCTTTAGTTGCATGTAAATAGTTTTTTTAGCATAGGATTTCGCCCTCACTAAATTAATGTACTTAAATTAAAGGTTAGATTTTTATAAAATTTGTAGTTTGAAATTATGCTGCTCCAATTAAAGATTGATTTACTTTGAGGCTTTTTACACGCTATAAAATACTGTTATATATTACACTTTGTAAAGAACGCAAGCAAATTTGGTCCAGTATTTTTTATGTTAAATATAGCAATGACAAAGATGTATTTGATGCAGAACCCCTAAACTCTCTGTTAGTAGCTGCAGACTGAAACACAGTAATTATACATCAAACAGTCTGTTTAATTTCATTAGAATTTTTAGAAAGGATAGGCAGTAATGAATGATGGGCCTTCATATAAGATTTTAAACACACCTATGTTCTTGGAGTGATTGGTGTTTATTAAATTAGCATAAGCTTTTTTTCTTCTTTAACTTTTTTTACACATAACTCAGTAAATCAGACCAAATAACACAATGCTGACAAAGCGACCAGAAGAGGGCAGAGAAAACCCCCAGCATAACTGAACACTGTCCTTTCTTTTACATCGCTCACCTTCTCCTATACTTCGACTTCAGTTTTCACTGCATAAATCTGAAGCTTTCGTTTCTCACATGCTGTTCTGATGCCTCTGCTGCAGCATCCACGAGGACGATGAACTGAGCCCAGAGCAAAAGGCTGAGCGCGAGCGAGAGAGGAGGATGGCCAACAACGCCAGAGAGCGCCTGCGTGTGCGGGACATCAACGAGGCCTTCAAGGAGCTGGGCCACATGTGCCAGCTGCACCTGAAGAGCGAGAAGCCGCAGACCAAACTGTTGGTGCTGCACCAGGCCGTAGCGGTGATCCTTAGCCTGGAGCAGCAGGTCAGAGGTCAGTGCAACATAGGAGCAGGAAGGTGCTGCAAGTGATTACACAATATCGTGTTTAAATAAAGAAATATACTATCATATTCAATCAATCTGAATATTATTAAAAGTTGGCTAATGAAAACTTTAACGGTAAGACATTTCAGATTAGAATATTACTTTGGACCAATAAAAACTATTTTATTACAGAAATGTGCACTTAAAAGTATGTTTAATACCTGCTTAAAGGTTTTTATTTCCAAAAGGTACTTTTAATCTGTCTAATGAGAATCATCAGAACGCCTTTTCTAATTTATTGAATATGACTTAATATTAGGAATGACCTGGTTACCCGTATCAAGGTTTCAATTAGTTTAGTTTTCTAAACTAAACTTATTGAATACTTTTAATGAGATGCCAGAGAAACTGCTGGAATGCTGGAGTTTTCTCTAATAGGACTACCCCTCCCCCACATGTTGCTGCGCACAATTGGTCATTTTGCTGAAATAGGATTGTACACTTGTCCCTTACTTACAAGAAAGACACGTTTGGCCTTTTGGAAACATTTACAGAAACATAAAATATTTTCATAGTTAATTATGTGTTTACTAATTTATATATTGAATGTAGGTGTTTACAATTATATTTAAATCCTCACACATATAAAGATTTCTTTATTTATGTATGAAAATTATCCTCAGAGGTAAACAGCATAAATTAACAATGACACTAAGGCCCTAATCTTCAAAGATCCCAAACAGGGGGTGCTAAATTGCTTGTACAAAAAAAAATTGCAATAATTGCAATAATAAATTATTGCAAGTGCAATAAGTGGGAATGTTGCGTGCGATTATTAAAGATTGTGCGTTCAGTGGATAACGGGTGCAAAAGGGGTGCAGACCGTCCTATTTAAATGAGGAAATTGTGTGTGCAACTGGCTGGCTGCTACTTCCCCCAATGGACAAGAGGAAAAACAAACAAAAGCTGTGTTGCTTTAAACATGCACGGGTTGTTGTGCTGCATCATTATAAATGATCCTGTTGCTGATTTTTTTCCTTCTGCTCCGTTCTGCTCATGTTTTTCTGGACTGTTACAGTTTGCTAACCTTTGTCGTCACTATTCACAACAGCAGGTTTGTCATCGCAGTATCTGCCTTGACATTATTTCTCTACATTTGCGCTGGGCGCTTCTGAGTGCATAATTGTGAATCCAAAAGGTTGAGTTTGAAGTTGTTCTGCAATCAGATGCATTGTGTTTGTGGTCCGGACGGACCCAGTGAGGCAAAGACTACATCCTGCTCCGCCTTTAATCGAAATATTGGATTACGGGCTAATGTGCAGGAGGGTGGAGCGCGCGTCCTCCGCCGTCAGTGTGCGCACTAGGCAGCTGGTGTCTGGGCTGACAGCACCATCGGAGCGCGCACAGCGTTTTTTGGTGACACAAAATAAGTTTTTACTGTATAAACCTTCCCCTGACATATGTTTACATTCAAAAAACATAATCAAACTGATTCAGCTCCAGTTGCTCTTTAATCAATGCATCCTACTGGCCACAGTGACAGCAGACATTTTTGCGTCCCAGTTATTAGTAATCTGTTTCAGGTTTGATAAGTCGCATTGCGGGTGGTAAGGGAACACATTTTCATGTCCACCTCCCATTTGCATGTTTGGGTCATTATCATATGTTTTGCATGTTCATGAAGGCAAACACGCTTAAAAGTTTGTGCCCGCTGTTCTACTGATTTTACGCAAGCAATCAGATTAGCACCTCGTTTGTAGATCAGCTTTGTGGACGCACACAGGTTTGCGTGTGGTTTTGTACACTTAAACCTTTTGAAGATCAGGCCTGTATGTTTATTCTACCTGGTTGTGCACTTATAAAACAGGATCTACAGATGTTGTAGCGCACTAGATTTTAATTTGTGTTTATTGTATGCCTGTAATTGAATTTTTTTTTTTAACATTTAGCGTTTTGGTAACAATTCAAATTTCCCTACTGTAGAGAGAAACCTGAACCCGAAGGCTGCATGTCTACGGAGAAGAGAGGAAGAGAAGGCGTCCAGCATCATGTCAGATCCACAGTCTGTACATCTCGCTTTTCATCCAAGTCTGACTGACCCTTCAAACCCCATGGGTCATCTCTGAGCATCTGACTTAAAGTCTCACATAAAGTATTTAATTCATTTACATTAACGATCAGTTTAAATCACTATGAAAACTGATGCAATGGCTTGCGTAAATGTTCATACCCCTTGAACTTTCCCACATTTTGTCACGTTGTTCTAACATGACAGAATGTAAAAAAGCTTCAATGAATGAATATTTTGGCAAGGCACTGTGCGTGCATTATATTTGATCAACAGCCAGCAGTAACACTTTGTGATAAACTTGTTAAATGCTATTAAATAATTTGTATTATTGCTGTGTCTTTGATGACTAGATCCAGGAGGATCCAGCTCTGTCAGATGTCCAGCGTTTCCTGTAAATTTATCCAGAGCAGCTCAGGTTCCCTGATCGGAAAGAGTGATGCAATCGAACAATCATTTCTTCTCTTCCCAAATGGACTTTTATAACTTTGTGCCTAACATGACTCGTAACAGACAAATGCATTGTAAGCTGAAGATAGTTTGTACATATTTTCTAGATTTATTGGTAACATTTCTGCCGCAATACATCAGAATTGATGTGCAGTCTAAAATTTGTTTGTTAGTCATGTTTTCAGCGTTTCACTATTTATCACAAAACTCAGTGGACAGACTCAGATTTTTTTGTTTTTTGGCTACATAGTTGATTTTTCCTGTGGACTCTGTGTGTGTGTGTGTGTGTGTGTGTGTGTGTGTGTGTGTGTGTGTATGTGTGTGTGTGGGAGGCGTGTGTGTGTGTGTGTGTGTGTGTGTGTGTGTGGGAGGCGTGTGTGTGTGGGTAAATACTGCAGGGGTTTGAGCATTCTGTGAATGAACAGATCTCCAGGAATGTTCTTTTTAATCACACATGGACACCAAACCTGGTCTGTAAAGGTGTTTTATATTTCTTTAATGCACTGCAACAAGGATTTTACTTTATGGATCTATGGTGGGCATAATCCACCTTCTTGTGATTGTTGCTCTTCAGATGTAGTCAAACAAACCCTGTGCATGTTTAAGTTTTTGACTGAAAACACACATTTTTAAGTTATAAGTTATCTTTTATACAAATGTTGTGAACTTAATAATGTCTTAATGTGCTTTTAAGTATTATTTTAATCATGAAGACTGTTTTTGTGCAGTTAACTAGATGGACCTACATTTTATGCTCTGAGCAATACAGTGTTACAAAAAATGGTGTTTGCTGATCACATTGCTGAACATGTTCTTATAAGGAAACACAATTATCTAAAACACTCTAATCATAACATGTACTGTACGTGTACATCTTGAGATCCAGGCATGTGATAATATAAAAATGTAGCAATAAATGTCTTTTTAAAAGTGCTTTTCATCTCTTATGCTGTAGTATTTTAAAGCTTAAACACATAAAAAAAGGTTATCTGCATAGAGCATAATCTAATGTTGAAAAATCGCTTTCATGACACAGAAAGATGACCAGCTGTTCAGGTATGTGTAGGAGTGCTTGGACCCAAATCCACCCTAGAGACAGGAGGAAGACTGATGGAGGAAAGTTAGAACAGAAGAAGAGTGATGACTGGTGTTACTAAGAAGAGGGAAAGTGTTGTGGAGAAATAGGCTCACAATTCTTTTTTTTTTTATGCCTCACAATTGCAATGGATATGGTGAAGGAAATGAAAAGGAAAAAAAGAAGCAAGAGAGAGGTGGGGCAAAAAGGAAAAATGGAGACAAAGAGAAAAAATAGAGGGAAAGGAGAGAAGATAAAACAAGATAACACCCTAAAAGACTGCTTCTACACCTGCAGAAACATACAGGGGTTGGACAATGAAACTGAAACACCTGTCATTTTAGTGTGGGAGGTTTCATGGCTAAATTGGACCAGCCTGGTAGCCAGTCTTCATTGATTGCACATTGCACCAGTAAGAGCAGA
>JAHUTJ010017758.1:0-19797 GCA_036250325.1 Characodon lateralis | reverse complement strand
CTGAAATATTTCAGTTAGTGTGCAATGAATCTAAAATATATGAATGTTAAATTTTCATCATGACATTATGGAAAATAATGAACTTTATCACAATATGCTAATATTTTGAGAAGGACCTGTATATTATTTGGATTTTTGGTAGCATGTTTAAGGGTGTTATTGGAGGCTCATGACTCAAAACAAAAATTATTCTTTGAGTTGCATTTCTGCCAGGTTTTCTACAGTCAGCCAAAGAAAAACAACGGATGCCGCTGCAGCTGTGTGCTTGGCCGGACTTCAGGAAAACTGCTGAGTCCTGCATGTCTGAGACTAAGAAACGACCAAGTAAAAATGTATTTGATTCCATGACAAGACCAGGACTTTGTAAATGGGATCTCAACATCAGTCTCTTACATTCCAGCAGGGAAACAACCTTTAACATGAAGTCATAGCTACAATGGATTGGTTTACATCAGGGATGTTCAAAGGGTGGCCCGCAGGCCATTTGTGGCCCATACAAAAATGTTTTCATGGCCCAACTGCAGGTCAAGAATGGCACAAATTTGGCCTTCCATCAAATGGTGCTGATGTGGATGGGCGGTTTTAGTAATTTTTCTTTTATTAGCCATGTTTTTGTTTTATTATGTATGATAGTAAGTAGGGTCATAAACATCCTTTTACTCAGAGACGTTTTACTCAGAAACAGACTTATTTATTAAACTTGCCTAAATACAGAAAGGAGTTTTGAATAAAGTTGTCAGGGTTAGGGTTTAGGGAAGGATCAACGTGCAGAAAAGAGCTGGACAGCAGCATGTTAAAGGAAAACTTCTTTGTTCCAAAGTCTTTTACAAAAAGTAGCAGAAATGTAGCATAGTCGAAATCCTTAACGTTTCCAAAAACAAAGCAAAACGTAGCAAAATCATTGCAGGTGTACAACGGAGTAGTAACGGAAGGAACCAGCGAAGAACAATCAAAACCAGAGAGCTTATAAACAGAGGGGAGTGAGGTATGAACCAATGAGACACAGAGGCAGGTAATCAGAGGAGAATGGAAAACAGGTGTGAACCAGGCTGCAGAGAACTGAGGGAATATGAATGGTAGCTAAGAGGACAAGGCTATAAAACAAAAGGGAACACGAGAGCTAGACTATAACATAAATCCAGGGGAACATGGATTTATAAACAAGAATCAGGGAACCAGATCTAAATGAAGCTATGGACAAAGATAAATAACCAAAGAAAGATAAGAACCTAGAATAATGATTAAATAAAGGAGACAGAGAAACTAGAATAAGTGCAAACCAAAAGCAAACAATAACTAAAGCTAACCCATAAGGGAGGCTTGAACTATAGAAACTAAACCGAAGAACTAAACTAGAAAAGAGAACAAGTACTTAACATAATAAAACACGAGATACTAAATGAGAAACTAAACAAGAGAATCCAGGGAGACAAAGAACAATAACAATAATAATAATAATAATAAGAAGAAGAAGAAGAAGACACTAGGAGGCAGAAAATAAACAACCATGACTACAAAACCAAACTAAAGTCAAAACATAAAACCACAACAAATTCCAAAATCTCGCACTACGACATAAGTTTTTGTTTTTGATTCTGGGAAGATACTACAAACATTTTGAGAACAAAAAAAAAAAAACTTCAGAGCCTTTCTGTGGGCTGCTAATTTTTATTTTTATCCAAAGATGTGGCATCATGTTGTTCATAACACTATCCATTCTATTTTTTCCAACTGAGATCTGATGTGTGTTCCTTTATTTTCTTTTGTTTTAGTTGTGTACATTGAAGTCTGTGGTGTAACATAAATTGTGTAATAATTCACGAGGTATGGATAGTTTTGCGAAGAGCTGTATTCTCCATTCATTTTCAAGATTTGGAAATGTGTCCAGAGGAAAAATACAATAATACAAAAATTAAGCAGCCAACTTTGTACACAATAAGTTAATCTTAATCTAAGGAACGTCCATAAACAGAATAAGACAGCTTATAAGGTGGATTTCTAATTTGACATGTTTTACTGTGTCAGAAAAATTATTGATCAGGTTCTAAAAACTAAAACAAAAACTGCCATTGGTCACCACGGAGGAAAACAGCTTCCTCTGCCTGGCGGCTTTAGGGTTTTATGTGGAAGTTAACGCAGGAAATTCTGCTGCTGAGGTTTGGCAAAAAAGCCATTCCATTTTTAAAGCGTGACAAATGATCTCTCAGCAGTCGGCTGAATCACAAGCTGCGAGACTGCAAGAATAACAAAAACTCCCTCCGGAGCTTTGCTGTCCACCTGAGAAAGGTTTCTCTTTATCGCTGTCTGTAGAGGAGTCATAGGTGAACATCAGTTGGTTTTACTTTCATTTCGGGGACATGTGGGATCTGGCATTATAGCCGCTTCTGTACTGGCCTTTGACATGACAGTCTAATGTAGATGAAGCAGAAGATATGACAGGGAGTACAGGGAGATACTCTATGGATGGACTGAAAGTTAAACGGCAAGAAACTAGAGGATTTTTTTGTTGTTGTGAGTGGAGAACAAGATCAAACTGAAGTCTGGTGCAAGTGATAGGTTCCTGTGACTATTCTGTGACTTGGTGAAATGTTGGCATACCTTTATTTGTTTAGCTTTAATCTGGATTATGTTCTTTCTTTCTAAGATGCTGAACATAAAAGTAAAGAGTATTCACACGAACATGGTTAAATAATTTTAAACCCCACATACTTGAAATAACTTGAAATAAAAGAAACGGAATTATTTTTAAAACATTGCATAGATCCAAAATGTGCTGCGAAGGAGAATTACATGGAGCTGCTGCCAAACTCTATTAATGTTCCTAAACATTATGAAGAGTAGCCTCACCCAGTGGAACATCCTAAAGTCTCAGCACAAATGTAAATGCACACAATTATAGCCAAGACTGATTTCCATTGTTTGTCTGCTTGCCAGATGGTATGTTTGTCACTTATTTCAGAAAGTGAATCTCATATATTATATAGAGTCATGACACAGAGTGAAGTATTATAGTGAAGTATGAAAACACAGAATAACCTGTCAGAATTTTTTTATTTTAATTAAGATCATTAAAAATTATATTTTAAACAGAAATGTCCTGCCTCTAAAAAGTATGTTCATTTCTATGCACTAAATACTTTGTCTGGGCTCATTTTACATAAATCACTGCATCACTGTGGTGCGGCAGGGAGGTGACTGGTACGATCCTTTTCACCATCTTCCCAAACTTCTGTATCCACGCTCTGCACTGCAATCTACAATAGCTCTAAGCTGAATCTGAAAAACTTGACAATGTCAAAGGTGAGGACAACACCATGTAGAGACAGTGGCCACAGGTTTATGGACTGGAGCCAGATCAATGTGGCGAAAACCAAGGAGCTAGAGGTGGATTTCAACAAGCATAGACCCACCACACTGACACCAGTGAAATTCAAGGAAAATGACATTGAGATAGTGGTCTTTTATAAGTACCTGGGTGTTCACCTGAACAATAAACTGTACTGGAGCCACAACACTGATGCTCTTTACAGGGCAGAGGAGATGCTTCCTGGTGAGGAGACTGAAGTTTTCTGGAGTGCAGAGGTTGCTTCCGAAGAACTTTGTTGACTCTGTGCTGGCATCAGATGTCTGCTATGACAGCCTTTCCTAAAGTCCAGACTCTGATCCAGATCCAGACCGAATGGCACCTTAATGCGGACCCAGATTTAGCTGTGAAAAATGCTAGCTGTATCACAGAAAAAAGCCTAGCCACATGTAAAAAGGTGCAATATTACAGAGGTTGGCAATCTGTTCTTTTGATATAACAAATCTTCAATATCTTATGAGTACATGTGCTCTGGAATACATGTAGTTATGAAAAATATAATTTGGGAAATAGACAAATCAAGATAAAAACAATAAAGCTCATTCTATATGGTCATTTTATACAGTGTGGGCATCTTATTGAATCGGTGTAATTCTCTGCATTCAGTTACTGGAAGTTTTACCTCAGCTATGTTTATGTCCTTGCTGCACTTTAACCTCAGTTTAATTATTTTGTTTATTCTTGTGTGTGAAGTCGGCTACATTTATTTGTTGAGGCATGGAAATTAATGAAGTTGGTCAAGTTTAGGTTTCTTATAAATTGGAGCTCATTGCATTTTACTGTCAGAAAACAGAGCAACTTAGCCACAGCTAAACAGTTGAAGCTATAAGTGTCCAATGTTCTGTATTCGTAAGCAAATTTAATCATATTTTGTCAACAGATTCAGACATTTGAACATAAAAAACCCATGTTATGTGGTGTTATCTGTTGGAGCAGCTTATCTACAATGGTTGGATAATCTCATCAGGAAGGTCCCCTCTGTCCTAGAATGTCCCCTCCGGTGCAGATGTTAGGAGACAGGAGAACAATAACATCTCTGTTGAACATCATCTCCAACTTCATGCATGACACTGTTACAGCGTTGGAGAGCTTCTTCAGAGACAGGTATCCTAAGTATATGGTAAATGGACTGAACTTATATAGCACTTTTCCAGTCGTACAGACCACTCAAAGCACGTTACACTAGAGCCACATTCACCCAATCACTCTCACTAACGCTCACACATACATACACCGATACGCAGATCAGTAGGCAACTTGAGGTTAAGTGCCTCAAGTGCCTTGCCCAGGGCACATTGACATATGGCTGGAATCGAACCCACAACCTTCTGATTGCAAGACAACTACTCTTCCTACTGAGCCACAGTCACCACATGAAAGGGTGTTGTAGGTTATTTCCTCCTAGCAGCTGATAGACTTTATAACCACTGCTCCACACAAACACAATAAGTTGTTTACATTCCTGCTGTTATTTGCACAGTTTTCCATTTTCTTAATAGTTTAATATTTTTGCACAAATATATAAAGCAGTCTGTAAATTTTCAAATTATGTTTCTCAGTTGCACATTTCTTAGATTCTGAGTGTGTCGTTTATCTTAAGTGTTTTTTTTTTTTTACATTGTACATCTGACTTTACTGTTTAGTCTATCTTATTCTATTATTTAATATTATTGCCTGTCTTTATATGTATCTGTGTGCTTCCTTTTGCCTGTCACTTTGCTGCTGATACACTTAAATTTCCCCACTGAGGAACAAATATGGATATTTCTTTTCTATTCTGACTTCTTACTTCTGCTCACCACTAGAGGGCAATAGTTACTGATAATGACATACTTGACATACATTCTCCTCTTACTCTGGCTCTATTACTTGTGTGTAGGATGAGGCCAGCTGACAATCTTGCCTGGGCCCAGGGCAAGATAATCTTAGATGGACCCCCACGCATGGCGTTCCGCAACTAGTAGAACATTCATTAATGAACCATTTAAGGACAGGATTAATCTTCTCTTCCCTTCTTCCCCTTCCTATCTGCTCCATACTTTGGAGTTTCAAAATGTCCTCCTCTGAGCAGGTTCTAAATGACGTTCCTGCTATAGAAGACTAACTGTAACATAAATCTCAAACTACTTGTAAGTTATTAAGTACATTGTTATATGTGATCATTTGAAAAGAATTGGATATTGTTGGGCCATCACCTAAGGACTGATCACACTACATTTCCCAGCATTGGCAGGGAGAAAACTTAGGTTGAGAACAGGACAATTCAGGATCATTATTGTGTCATTTACAGTATGTATGTTTTTGAACTGTTGGCGTCAACCTTGGAGCTGCCGCTCCTCTACAGCTTCTGCTAAGTGATGGTGTTTTCACTGTGTTTTTTTAAGGTTGACCTGGGTTCCATTAACCGGCTTTCAAGACAGCCACTGAGTTTGATTTTTATTGTTCGGAGTTATAGGATAATACAACAGGCTCACGCTTTGGGCATTTTTATTTTGCAGTGTTTCTTTTTTCCCTTCACCCCCAAGTTAGTGGGTTAGTGAACCATGCCACTGCCTAGCCGGGCTGTATGCTATTTGGCCTGCGAGGTTAGCCTGGCTGTTCATCATGGTTCCTCACATTCTTGTTTGATCCAAAGCTTTGATAAATTCATATTTTCCAGTTGTCCATTACTCATCAAATAGTTAATCTTTCGTATTACTATTATTATTTTTTCCTTGCTCAGTAGTTTAGTGAGTGTTACTAGTTTTACGTGAATGATTTCATTAGCTGAGATATGTGACTGTAAGGTTGAAATATTTTAGTAAAAACAATTCACACATATATAAAGAGAAATGTTTTGTGCTTATTTTGTGTAAACGTAATTTGGTGATGTTATTATAGTAGGTGCTGGTAGCACAACAATCACAATTAATAAATGATTGATTGAAAAATTATAATGTTTAGTAAGTATTCATAATCAAATCATCATAATTGAACCACAAAATATATACAGTATATCGCACAAATAATTAACTTTTCATTTAAATATATTTTAAAAATCTTAATTTATTACTCAATGGAATAATTAAACTCAGTATCTAATCAAAACTTGAATCTAATACATTATAAAGTCATACTTAAAATCTAATATTTGATTGTTTTTTGTTTCCTGTGCAAAAAGTACACCATGAATTCATTTTTACTGCTGCTGTGTCTCACTAAAAAGACCCTAACATTTGATTGGTCGACCTGCACAGCAACTCAAATGCAGACCAATCACTTTTTTTGCAACCTGAAAACAATGTATATTTCATTCCCAACCATAAATAGTTGATACGGTATACGAAGGGCAGAGGTTATTGTGTAAAACTGCAGTTAAAATTCAGCCACAACATTATGACCATATGTTATGTCTGGCAGGTGAAGTAAATATTCCTGATTATTTCCTGGCATTTGTTAGTGGGTGGGATATATCAGGCAATTTATGAACATTTTGTTCTGAGAGTTGTTGTTAGATGCAGGACAATAACAATCTTATGGCTTTGAGTAAGTTTAAAAAGGACCAAACTGCGTTGCCTAGATGGCTCCAGTATCTCCAAATGTGCTGCTACTTGGAGGTATTCCTGGTCTACAGTGGTCATTACCTATCACAAGTGGTCCGAGCAAGGAACAGTTGTGAACCGGTGACAGGGACAAAGGTGGCCAAGGCTTACTGATGCAGCAAAGGTTGGCCCTGTGGTCAAACCCAATTCATGACCTGCTTTAGTTAAGAAGTCAATGCTGGTTCTGATAGAAAAATCTCAGAAATCACTGTGAATCATATTCTAAGTTTGTTGCTCATGGGGCAGACCAGACAGGGTGCCAGTGCTGACCCCTGAATGAGCCATCGATGGGCACATTAGACCCCTCCCATAGATCAAGAGGAGAAGGTGGTCTGGTCTGATGAATCCGGATTGCTTTTGCAGTACATAGATGGTCGGATATGTCTACTACCTTCGGTGTGATGCTTTAGGCCATGTTCTGCTGGGAAAGCTTAGGTCCTACGATCCACTTGGATGTTACTTTGACATGTACCACAGGGGTGAGTGGTGTTGCAGAAACTTTTATGGAACCAGATATTCCCTGAAGCCTTTTAATACTAGCAAGCACAGGCTTGGTATTAAACATTGATTTTTGGTTTGAACGTAGATCATTCTCCTTCTAAGAGCACAATAAAGAGCATTTAGTCAAACTAAGAGCAGACCAGATGCACAGTAACACCTGTGCATGAAATGTTAAAAAAGAATTAAAGGAATGTAAATCTAGACTACTATACTCTTATTTGTGTTTTGATTGCTTCTTTGGCAATAAACCAAATCAATGCTGAGGACATGCTCTGTTTTCTCCTGCTGCTGGGCTCACAAAGTGATGCAGGCTCTGCAACAGCATTCAGAATAGCAATTACTAACTAAATGTCAGGTGTGTTTGCACTGAGTCGTTGGGGAAAAGCGCAGCGACAGCTGCTACAGGTTCACGTGATCAGATGTGAGCTGTGGAGCCTCAGAGAAAGATTCAGGGCTTTATGTGTGAGAGGGGTCAGACATACTTTTGCTTTCTGCAGCGCTTTAATCACTGCATCAATACCCAACTCTGTGACCAAATAGCTTTTCCCATATTCTCTGAAGATAACTGTCAGTTGAAATCCCTTTGAAAAATAAGTTTTAGTTTCTGTCTAAGAACTTATTTATTTGCACATAGTATTTGCCTATAGTATTCCTAAACTTTGATTGTAATGTAGTGTCGTGTATTGTGCCCACAATTACTTTAAAATTAAATGGCTCCACAGTTAACTGTGAACCTTTAATGTTACAAGAAAAATAATAGGATGGATGTCATAATGTCAAGTGTGCCAGGGTGGTCCTTATTTTTGAAGTTTTCATATTTTATTATCTGACTCTCCCAAAACCTTCAATGTATGGAGAAAACACCACATGCCAATTATTGACTCGATATATCATTATTAAAGGTTAGCTCAACCTCATTGAAAATATAGCAAAAAGTGATATAGGCCTGGCCTATATTATACACTGTTATATCATTTGTAACAAAGCATAATTGTATAAATTTAACAATCCAAATGAAATATTTTGAAAGAAGATATAAATATTTCAACAAATTGTGCCATGATCCAGTATTCCAGTAACATCAGTCCCAGCTATCCAGCTTCGATGTAACCTGACTAGATGTCTAGTTTTGATGTCAGAGGTCATTTAAAAGCGTGTGAATCATTTCCTGAATCTTTAATATTCAATAACAAAATCTTAGAACATTGTTACGCATTGCGCAGTGCACACTATGTTGATGTACTTATGTAAGAAATATCTGTTAAAAAGATGGCCACAGAATCAAGAATTATTTGTTGTCTCCTCAGGAGGACATATTGGCTAGCAAATTGCATTCCAAGCAACAAGTATTACATTTCTTCTTGTACCAACATTAAGAGCTTAAAGAGACAATAAAAGCAGCAGCAACACTAACTTTGGAAAAAGTGGAAGAACTCTGGAACTCTAAAACCTTTGCACAGTACTGTAATGTATAATAATTTACTTGATTATACTTGAAGTAATGAACCACTGTTCTGTCTCTGTAAATTATCGGACTTTGAGCTGTTGGCCCGGTAACATTGAGGAGGGTGAGCTTGATAATAAGTATTAGGGAGGGTTCGTCGTGCACAGCAGAGGGCTGAATCAGGTTCTGATCCAGCTTGGGATTTGAAGTAATTTGTTTAGCCTTTTTTTTCTAATTAATATACTTACTATAAAGGTCTGAATAACAGACAGATTAACATGATTTAATTGATATTTAATGGGAGAAGTATAAAAAGTCCAGTTCTACTGTCTGACCCAAACTATCAAATACACCTGCTTCTACAAAGCAGAGAACAGCATTTTACACAGTAATCATTAATATTTCTTGAACATTGGAACCCTTTTAAAACAGATAAGCATCAATGAGCATTAGTGAAAATGGTTTAAATAATGGAAGGTTCGGGGGGAGCGTGAGGTAGATTCTGGTGCAGCAAGCAGCTCTGCTGTACAGTTGCATGAATATTTTACAGAGGAAATGATTTCTGCCACCAATGACCCATACCAAAACTGGGGAGTCGACCGTCAGCCGTTTCCTGGCTTTGCTGCTTCTGCCTTTGAATACCTTTGTGTGCCCAGCTGTTCGAAAGTGAACGGCTGTTCAGCACATTCTCCACCATCCTGGATGAGTAGTGAAACGGATTTACAGTCGAGAGAGCAGAAATGATTACTTTCCTGAGTAAAAACCTGCCAGTGATGCTTAGGCTTGAGAAATCTGCTTATCAGCTCACTGACACTGAGTGGTATGTGTGGGGGAAAAAAGTTGACAAGTTTGGACCATCTCTGATTTTCTTTTAACCAAGCTAGCTAATGAATGTATTTTTTTTAATTAATTTGCATTTATAATGGATGTTTAATTTGTATATATACACAAATGCAAGCCATTTACCATCTCCGGACTCCATTTTAAAAAGCCAACAGTATCTATTATTTAAAACATAGCTGTCTATTATCCTAAAAGTTGTGAAATAAAATATATTTCATGGTAAATTGAAAACACAGACTGCAACCATCAATATTTAATTAAGTTTTCTACATGTCAAATTTAAGCTCCAGCATTTCATTAAAAAGTTGGTGTTTTGAGGAGCATGCCAAACCATAATCTCGCCTTAGGCACCAAACTCACCACTGGCCGTCTGGATGAGACCTGAACACAGCAGCCTGCTGCTGTAATACTCCTCACTGACTACAACCTGGAAAGCATGAGTCTAATTCACGAAGGAGACCAACAACTATAAGGAGACGTTTTGGTCACACAAATAACAGGAACCACAAAGAGATGTTCTGAGCCGAAATATCAACCACATGTCAACACAGAGAGGAAACAAGCTAACATTAGCCTGTTGTTTCTGTTAACTCCTTCCTTATCAAAGATCCTCACACACAAGATGCATGCTTACTAAAGACATTTAACATTTTAAGACATAAAAACTTTATTTGGAGCAAGAAAACCGAAGAAGGTTGACAAAAGTAAAACAAGAACAGTGCATACAGTATGCAAACAAAGTTCAGCTGGGAGACTTTAACAGCTAAAACACATTTGTTTAGACAGACTTTTGAAACATAGTTGAAACATTGTTTTGTGGTGGTTAATACCAAATCTGTTATCTTACCAGATGTGTACTTCAACACATCTTTTGAGTTTGATATATTTTCTTTAGTTTTTAGAAATTTACATTATACATATGTTTTATACATCTTCCTGAAATTGTGTTATGTATTTTAACATCCAACACTTCAAACTTGTACAGCACTTTGAGCATCAGTTGGATTGTTGTAAGTTGCTATATAAATAAACTTTGATTGATTGAAAGAACGATAAAACAAGCAAAGGCTATGAACAAACTAAAGATAAATATTATTTAACATGGGCTGCCCAGTGGTGCAGTGGTTGGCACTGTGGCCTTGCAGCAAGAAGGTCCAGGGCCAGAGGTCTTTCTGGATGGAGTTTATATGTCCTTGCCATACATGTGTGGGTTCTCTCCGGGTACTCTGGCATCCTCCTACAGTCCAAAAGAAAAACATGACTGCTAGGTTAATTGGTCTCCCTCAATTGCCCTGTGTATGGTTGGTTGTCCTGTGTGTCTCTGTGTTGCCCTGTGATGGACTGGTACCAGCTTCCTTGTTACCCTGTACAGAAGAAGAGGGTATAGAAAATGAATGGATATTATTTAACATACACAACTTGTTCTTTTTGTGAGCCTTTAAGTGTAAAAAATAATTAAAAAAAAAAATTCTTTGCCAATAATAATGAAAAGGTCTATGTTAAAAATTTTCTTTTCTTACACAGAAGTTCTAAACAAACCAAACATTACATTTTCCCAAAACATGAAATCTCCAAAAGTGTTATCTACAATAAATCTGTGAAGGTCCTGGCAGAAAATCTTAATGCGATTGCAATTCCAAAACAGATGTAAACAGTTTCTGATTGTTGGTCACAGAAAGAGCAGTTCGTAATCATTTCCTTTTTGAGTCTCTGCATGTGGCTGGTAACAGAATAACATCCATGTAAAATTTTTAAATGAGACCTCGTCAATTTTGTTGTTAACTAGGTATTTGTGAGGTGGCAACCAAACTTTCTTCCAGCAGACAACACCAACAGATTTCAGAAAGAAACAGCCCTGACAATCAAAACTATACGTTTTTGAAAGAGAGCACGTATGAATGTGTTCTTATGGCGAGGATGGAAGGAAAAGCATATGGTCTCAACTTCTGAGTCTATTGGGTTCAAAGAGTCAGCGCACCAAAGTGATAGCTGATCTATATTTCTCAACAACTCCATTTGGGATAGCATTTAGTAGTATGGGAAATTCTTTAGGAGTGACAGGGAAATGATATGTTGATGGAAATACACTATAGGTTAATACTGTAACCATCCTCCTTCATTAAATCGCTTATTCACTAGTACATTTTAATTTTGAACACAATTTTTAAAAATCAGTGATGTATTTTTATTGGTGATGTCTCTTATTCAAATGGAAATGCTAGTGTGGTGAAAGATTCAGGTTGTATATTAAATACTATGCCTGAGGAACCTGCCTATGAAACTCCACGCATTTTACAGGTGATTTATTGGCATTATAATCGACCTACAGCAAAATTTAGGCCACCAAAAAAGGAATGGATGTAGTGAGGAATAAAACTTCAAATCGAAGTGGGATTTTTAAGATAATATTTTGCCCAACTTATTTTAATGTATATTTCAAGGCAGTAAGATCCAAAAAGTTAAGTCCTCCAGCATCATAATTGTTCATAACAACACTTTTATGATATGATTACTAAGACGTTTCCAAATAAAATGAAAGAGAATTTTATCAATAGTCTGACTATTTTGTTTTGTTATCTAAATGTAAAGAAAAGCATATGTGAGCCTGGAGATTCCTCAGCCTATGTAAGAAGAACATGACACAATAGATCTCTGCCTATGTAAGAAGAACATGACACAATAGATCTCTGTGCTACCACTGATTTGTTCTCTTTTGGGTTTTTTGGAATGTGAATACCCTCCTTCTGTGAATACCTGCAGTGAGGTGAATACTTATGCTTAGAGGTCAAAACAGCAACCAGCTACATTGTGTGTGACAGAATTCTGACCTAAATTGATAGGCGCTTGCACTGACGCAGCCTCTGAGCCTCTTATGATAAGTTATTGACGTAAAAAGACTATCTGGACAGCAGAACAAAGTGAACGGACCAGCTGGAATCAGGATTAACTATTAGCATAAAGAGTTTTAATAGCTTTACAGTAGTAATTTTCAAAACCAAATTTGTTTAATGGGTAAGAAATGGATGGAATGAATGGATGTTGTATTGTATTGAAAGGCTTATAGAAATTTAGACAGAAGATAAGGCTATCCTCCGAGACTAATTCAGAATAGTTGAGTTGCATGTTCCTCTGATACGAGTAAAATGGTGAAAGTCAATTTTAAAATGCACAAAATGGAGTCAAATACCTTAACAAAGAGGAAAATGTTAATAGCTCTATCAGATTAGTAATTTGTACCCTTTTTAGCGATGGACCAAATGTTATCTTGTGTTGGGCTAGGAGGAAGAGCATTATTTTCTATACTCTCTAAGAAGACTTCTAACAGAAATGGAGCCAGCTAATTGGAGAAGGCTTTTTAGAAGTCTGAGGTTAAGCCATATGTTCCTGGAGATTTATTGGTCTTCATTGAGCCAATAGAGTCCATAACTTGCCTCAATGTAAGAGTGCTGTCACAATAGCTTTTAATCAGGTTTATTAATAGAATTTAAATGTTTATTTAAGTCTAAAAACATCTCTTGAGGCAGGAGCAGATGGCATGGAGAGTCAAAAGATTTAATAATTGAAAAGCAAAAACTTGCAGGCATGGAGTTGGGTAGATGTGGCAGGAACAAAGCAGACAAGGCATGGAACAGGTCATTAACAGGCTTAGCAAGAACAGCGCAGGCATGGTCCGACTGAGCACAGCAAGACCAGAACTAAAAACCAGGAAGGAACAAACAGAACTGAAGAGTATATATACACCAGGGCAAAGGTGAAAGCAGTAAGACTGATTACAAGGAGCAGGTGGACTGAATGAAGCAGATTACTGGCAGGCTGTGGCAAGGAGTGGTAACAAGAACATGAACAGAGGGACGTTTTGCAGAACAAAGACTAGAATGCATTTTGAAAAGGATACAAGAATCAGGAGAAACAAAACCTAAGGAAAGAACTAAAGCACCACTTGGAAAACAATGATCAGAAGCAAGATCCAAAACAAAACTTGAAGAACATAAGTAGAAGCAGAGAAAAAACTCAAACACCCTCAAACCATGACACTTTGTGGTTTCTTCATCATATTTTGAACTATAAATGTTACTGTAAAATTAGTACAAAAGTTTGAAATGAGTTTAGCATTTTCTGTCATTTCAATTAATATTTAGTTGACTAATTGAATATTTTTTTGCATAATATTTTTCAAGTCTAAAAAACATGCTGAATTCTGCTCCTTCCTTCAGCCATCTCTTTCTGGATCCTTTGCTTTTTGACAGTAAATCTCATCTATCTAATTCTGAAGGTCTAACAGATTCAGGCTATCCTCTGAAGGGATTTTGATTGGAAACCTTCGATAATATAAAGCAATTTTAGTAGCATTTTTCTCTTCTTTGGCTTTCCTAGAGTTTGAAGCAAAACTTCCATATTGAAAGGGATTATGATTATTGATAATAAATATTTATCAAAAATTATAATTAAAAATTGTAATTAAGAAGAAATAACAAGACCCAATACTGACTAGCACTAGGTGGTGTTGGAGTACCTGCCCTTTTTTCCTCTGGTCAAAAAAGTTCCCTCCTGAAATCTTTTTTTTTTACAGTGTATTGTGTTTTTCCCAAAATAATATTTCTGAATTTAAAGGCCTATAATACCAGTGCCCCAGGTTAATGTAACGGAGAGATTTTAACCATCTCATTAATCTTAACTACCATAAGAATAATTTCTGTCATTTATTGCACTAGCTACATGCAGAAGTATAGATCATTCTTCTTATGACCATATTGTCTGCTGCTGGTTTCATTTTTACTATGAAGAACTGATGACTCTTTTTCTGGGTATACCCAGACTAGTAGTGAGGATGGCACATCCAGCTCCTGGAAGTGGTTATTGATTCTTTGTGTGTTCTATGTGTAATACTTTTTGCCATAAATAGTATATTTATGGAAATGTGTTATTGTAGCCAACATAATAATTAATATAGTCCTAAAGTAATGTAGAGGACTATTTACTGAAAGGCCATGCTTTAGCTCCCTTCTTCCATTATTGTATTTCTCACCAATTCAGTAGACAGCTTTTAAGTTTTTTACAGTCAGTATTTTCCTACGGGCAGTTGTTTTGCTATTTGCAGCATTTTTCTTTTGCATTTGCTTTGTAACTTGCAGTTGTTTTTTGTGTTTGTGTGTTTGCATCATTTATGTATTTGCAGCTCGTTTAAACATTGTCATGATTTGCCTTTGTTAGGGTTTTGAGTTTGTGTTTTATTATTTTCTCAGCCCATGTCAGTGTTTTTGTTTACTTTTCTCAGCCAGGTCTTTTCTGTTCATCCAGGTCATTAGATTACTTCTGTTGGTTGTTACTCCCTAGATTCTTGTGTTTTATGTGTTTGTTTATATTTTCCTATAGATCTGTTTTTCCCTTGGTTTTCTTATTTAGTCTAGTTTTCTTGTTTTCTGCTCAGTTCCTCATGTCCCTGCTTTCCCTCTGCTCATTAGTTTAATTAGACACATTCTCCTGCAGCCTGCTCCATACCTGTGTCATATTTCCCCTGATTACCTGTCTTCCTGTTTTCTTCCCTGTCGCTACCAGGCTCCATGTCCTTGTTCTGGCTCTCCCATGTAAGTTATTGTTGTTGAGCACTGCAGCTTCACTTGCGCTGAACTCGGAGGAATAATTTGACGGAGGCAGAGATCCTGTTTAGCCTCTGTGGCATATTTATTCATTCACATCAACAGTGAACATCTTTCTTGAATAAAATCTCAAAAAAAAAAAAAAAAAAGAACATGACGACAAAACATGTGTCCCTGACCTTTCTAACTTACGCCTCACAGCGGTGGACATTAGGTACTACACCTCACTTGGTAATAATACATTTCCTACACCTTGGCATTAACATGAGTAACAATTGTTATTATCATTATTAAAGAAGAAACCTTTCAACTCACCATGCTGCACCCAAGCGTTCGTCTGCACTTTGGTCCAAACAAACCACAATAAATTATAACAGTAGGAACCAGCTCCATTAGGACCAAGCAGACAATCGCACTTCAGAGTTGTGCCGATGGATCTAGCAGCAGGATGAGGAGGCTAGAGTTCTTTATTGGGAGGACACTGAAATCCTGCCTTCTCCCCTGTTGCTGGAGGAGATTGAAGAGGTTTTGGGGGGTTCCTAGCTGGTGCTCGCATCGTTGGGATACGGACCGGGCCAGAACTGCTCCTCTCTACCTCCAGCCTCTTCACCAGCCTCTGCTGACCTGGCTGATGTCTCCTGCCGACCTGTAGCTGCTCCCTCCTTGCGACGTCGCCTTCCACTCACAGCAGTGGCAGCAGCCCCTGCCCAGCTCTCCTCGTCCGCAGCGTCCGCTGCCGAGCTTTCCACGTCTTCACCACCCACTGCCAAGCTCTCCTTGTTCACAGCAGGCGCCGCCCAGCACTCCTCGTCTGTAGCAGACGCTGCCCAGCTCTCATTGTCTGCAGCTGATGAGCCTTCCACGTCCGCGGCAGCCGTTGCCGAGCTTTCCACATCCGAAGCAGACCTTCCTACCTCGTTGGACCAGATAAAACGGGTGGTTAGAAGGGGCAAATTTCTAACAGACTTATTTCTCCACCTCCTGGATTCTCCTGGCTCGCCTTGGCAGAGGTTGAAGGTTTTGAACCAGCTAAAGGACTGGCAAGAGGAATGGGGAAGTTATTTTCAATGTCCCTAAACTGAGGAGATGGTTGAGGCAGAACGTCACAAGATTATTAAGAAGATTGTCTCACCTGTTTCAGTCTCCGCTGAGGGTCAGCCTGACGCCTCAGCTCCTGCTGATCTGTCATCATCATCAATATCACCATCTTCTTCAGCTCCTGTCTCCGCTGGACATCAGCCAGACGCCTCGGTTGTTGCACAGCCCACGCCAGGTCTCCAGAGCGCAACTGCCTCAACCACCTCTGCGCATCGCCTCCACGGCGATGCCTCAGCTCCTGTTCCTGCCACTGAGGGTTTTCGGGACGCCTCAGGTTCTATTCAGGCCACTGAAAGTCAGCCGGGCGACGCTGCAGCTCCAGCTTCAGCCTCCACTGGAGGTTAGCCAGACACCTCAGTTGCTGCACCTGCCTCAGTCTCCGCTAAGGGTGTTAGGTATTTATTTAGTCAACTCAGAAGCAAGAACGATACAGAGTCAGATTTACTTGTATACAAGGGTAGCTTACTTCTGCAGTGACAGACTACAAAGTGTTGGCACCCCTTTGTCTTTATTTATACATGCTGGTTCACACACAGTTCAACAAACATTCAGGGTGTGTGTGTGTGTGTCAGAGAGGTTACGGTTCATGTGTCTTGATTATAAACAAACAGAGGAAGTGGGAAATGGGGACCTGGGACGAATAGCCCCCAGATGCTGCTAATAAAAGCATAAAAGCATAACTCACTCTTGTCCCCATCTCCCTTCCTGTGGCATGTAAGGAGGGAAAGGCACTTTAGAGCAGACATGAGTGNGGGACGAATAGCCCCCAGATGCTGCTAATAAAAGCATAAAAGCATAACTCACTCTTGTCCCCATCTCCCTTCCTGTGGCATGTAAGGAGGGAAAGGCACTTTAGAGCAGACATGAGGGATAAACAATACAAAAGTTTCCAAAACCCTAACAGTCCCCCCTTTTTATCATGAATAAGTCATGTGTAACTACATGTAAAAGAAAACACTGTGTGAGCACAAACCCACGGACGGAAAGCAGCTTTATATTGCGGGAAACACTCACACGGTCCCTCCGCCCCTGGCGACCACCAATCATGGCAGAGTAAAACATTATAATAAAACAAAGAAAACAAAATGTAATTAAAGTAAAAGAATTAAAACAAGCCTTGTTCATATCATCATTGCACTTTTTCTCATTTCACTTAAACAGCAACTTCTTTCGATTTTCTGCTATAAGGTCATTTTATGAAGTACAATTATGAATACACTCAGGCATTGAAGATACATTCATTTACAACATGTCATCATAATCATCTGCTTTTGGGTCCAGTGATGTGTCGACTTGAATCAATGCTGCATATGCGACTGTGACTGATTGAGTTACTATCCTTTTTATCATGCATTTGCAACCTGGGATAATACATACTGACAAGGTACAAAGGATGATCAGGAATGCTGCTATGGCAAATAAGAAAATCTTAATCCAATCCGTCCACCCCCCTCGGAGCATCCAGTCTAGCCAAGAGGAGCTGGGAGTCGGGTGGTCGTGTGTCATAACGTTTTGCAGGTTACTCAGGTTATTCAGTGCCCCAACCATTTGGATGCCTTCTCCTCTCGTCAGGTTCTGACCGGGAACAATAAAATATGTACGCTTTGTATACCCCCAGAGTCCTACTGAAAAGGCACATGCTGCTTCTGTGAAATTCATTTTCCTCACATACACTGTAGGACCCTGGGAATGAACTGGCATGATAGAACATACATAACAGTCTGTTTTGTTTTGTGCTTTGATGTTTCATAGACGTAACGATACCAATAATTTTACAGAAACAGATGTCCTCCTCCTTCCTTTAGGGGTCTGAGATGAGAGTCGTCCGGTGTCCATCTCTTCTCGTGTGATGATGCATCCTGTGGATCCTGCCTTAAACAGAAAAAGAGTCCTGCTACCAGAATTAGGCTCAGGCTTATCAGTCCTGTCCACACGTTACAAAAAGCCATGCTAAATTGGGCACAGGTCAGTTGTTTTCTTCGCCGGTTTGAGATGTTGGGCCATATGGGTTTCCAACCCCTTTGTACCCGGTCTTTCCCCTGTTACCCCGTTGGTTGGTTTGGCTCCTGTAACGGTGATATTAGCTTACAGTGGCTCTTGTGGATCCAGGAGGGTCTCTCTGCGATTTTTAGAGCTGTTGGTGTGGTCAGGAGAACACGGTATGGCCCTCTCCAGCAGGGGGTGCTCCAGTCCTTTCTGTGAAGTGTCTTAATCAGGACCAGGTCTCCAGGCCTCAGGTTGTTCATCCATTTCTGATGGCAATGGAAAAGGTCTTCCATGTACTATTTCAAATGGAGTGAGACCAGTTTGATTTGGAGTTATTCTCATCCATAATTTGACCAGGGATAAACATTCGGGCCATGGCCTCCCTGTTTCTTCCATTGTTTTCCTTAATCTATTTTTTATTGTTCCATTTGTTCGTTCAACCAGCCCAGCAGATTGCGGGTGGTAAGAGCAATGGTTTTTTAACTGAAACCCTAATGCTTTAGAGCACAGTTCTATTACATTATTTACAAAATGAGTCCCATTATCTGATCTTATGATTTGTGGGATACCATATGTAGGGAAGAAATGTGTCACTAAACTCTTTGCCACCGTGAGCGCATCACAGTGCTTTGCAGGGTACATCTCAACCCACTTTGAAAATGCATCTATAACCACTAAACAATATTTCTTTCCCCCTGACCATGATAACTCTATGAAATCCATGTGTATCATGTGAAAGGGATGAATAGCTGCTGGGAACTGGCCTCTTTTGGGTCTCATGTTCCCCTGTGGATTATGTTTGCAGCAGATAATACATGATCTACAAAAGTTTTTTGCATAGTCAGAAAAATTTATGCTGTGGAAATGTAGATTTACTAAGTGTGTCATTCCCCCATTTGACACATGTGAAATTCCGTGTGTCGCATGGGCCGCCGTCTTGTACAAATGTTTTGGTAATATTGGCTTACTTCCCAAATGATAAATGTCATCTTTCTTTATGGCCCCCCTGTTCAGCCAAGATTTAACTTCTGCAGCTGGTGCAGATTGTTGTGAATCTTTCAGCACTTCTGTATCTATAAATAGAAGATCTGACATTTTCAAAGTGAGGGGAAGCTTCGAAGCTATTTTAGCAGAAATATCAGCGAAGGTGTTCCCCTTCGTTTTCATGGTTCCATCACATTGATGCGCTTTACATTGATGCTGCTAAAATCTCTGCAGACCCCACACACCCTGCACATAAACTGTTCAGAGTTTTACCTTCAGGCTGCCGCTACAGAGCACTGTTTACAAAAACCAGCCGCCACAGAGACAGTTTCTTCCCCCAGGCTGTTTCTCTGATGAACATTCAATAGAGTACAGAACAACAGCATACAGATGTTGCAA
>JAHUTJ010017757.1:0-19807 GCA_036250325.1 Characodon lateralis | reverse complement strand
TCTTCGATCTTTCATTTACTTTATTTTTTTAAAATAGAGACATAGGAACACACAAGACACAGGTTTAGAAAAAGTCAGGATGCCAGGAAGATAAGAGTTTTAATAAACCAGAGTTATTGCATGTCAAACTTTCAAAACCATCAAATTGACAGTCCTGGGAGTTCTAGTGTTAAAGTAATTACATTCATTCAGTTGGGAAGAAATCCTACATTTAAGATATGTTTTAGATGAACTCCTTCGTACCACATTCATTTCATGTGCAGCTGCAGCTTTATACAACTCCCTTTTGGTCAGCACTTGGCCTTCTGTAATATTTCATCAGGTTGCAGAATACAGATAGGCATCTTTTTATTTTACCTTTCATCTTTGCACAATCTCTCCAGATCATCCTGAGTCCTTCATTCTCTTGGATGTTCTCTTCTTTTCAGCTGAGCTCACATCTTTTCTATTGGATTTAGCTCTGAGGGCTGAGATGGCCATGGAAGAAGGTTGATTGTCTGGTGAACCTTTTCTGTCCGTATGTTTTTGGTCATCATGATGGCCTGTACTCTAACAGGACTCCCAGGGCCTTGGTAAGAGAAACAGGCTCACAGCATCACAGATCCTCCACCATACCGAAAATTGGGCCTTTGGTGCTTTTCTGCATATCGATCCTTTGTTTCACAGCAAAACCACCTGGAGCGTTTGTTGTTGCTCAGAATTAGATTCATCTGACCAGAGCACACGGTTCCAGTTAAAGTCCCAGTAGACATTTACATTTGTGATTGTAGGAAGGACAATATTTTTCATGTCATCATTCCTGGATAACCAGTTAGCTTTTAGATGGCACATTATGGTTATCATGGAGACTGGGTGAATACATGATGCCCCTTTGCTGCAGTTTCTTTAACGGTGACCTTCATAGTTTAGTTATAAAATATATATATTTAGTTATATTTGCTTATGTGACTTTTGTTGATTAGGGATTAATAATAATTATCACAGAGATTGTGTAAATTTTATTTAATGTGTTTATGTGTGTCTGTTTGCCCTCAGCTACCTGAAAGGACAATATTCGTTTGGCCTCCTGGAGACGCGTTTCTACGACCAGGCTCTGAAAGTGGCCATGGAGGTGAGCTTCTCTTGTTGAAATGGTTTTCCT
Organism: Characodon lateralis; assembly: GCA_036250325.1. Lineage (NCBI taxonomy): Eukaryota > Metazoa > Chordata > Actinopteri > Cyprinodontiformes > Goodeidae > Characodon > Characodon lateralis. Next base: position 18,666 of record JAHUTJ010017757.1, on the reverse strand, counting down.
TTCTACGCCCTGTTGACAATACAGCAGCTCTGTGTTTGAGGCTATCTGCCTGTGCTGATTGTGTCAGTCCACCATGTAACCAGTGCACCCTTCCACACTGAATGCTTCATGCATCTAAAGCAGCTGTGACATGAGTTTCTCCTAGAGAAAAGATTTGAGGGACATGCAAATAGGAGTTCCTCAAAGTCAGGAATGCAGTTATCAGTGAGCAACTTCTCCTGCGTGTGAGTTCCTCCACCTTGTTCCAACCTTTTCTGTGCAGGGCCTCGCCTTGACCCCCGATGATGCTTGGTCCGTCCACTCTGTAGCCCACGTTTATGAGATGAAGGCAGAGGTGGACAAAGGCTTGATCTTCATGGAGAGCAGAGAGAAAGACTGGCAGGTGCATTGATCACACCGTAGCCATGTGTTTTTCTATTGGAACTTTGTTGTGGTTCAGATAGGTCTGAGTTAAAGTTCATATATTAAGAAAACACATTTGTGAGACGTGCGATATTTAATTCCAGGGATCTGACATGCTGGCCAGTCACAACTATTGGCACTGGGCTTTATACTTCATTGAGAGGGTAAGGACAATATTGGCTTTATTTATTCAAGAAGTCCTCGGTACAATGGGAGTGCTTGTGGATTTTATATTTGATTATTTATGGGTTCTTAATGTTGTGAAATTGACTGAAGTGTTTGTAGTGACCCTCTAGTGTTTTTGTTGCTTCATCCCTTGTAGGAGCAATACGAAGCTGCTCTACAAATATACGACTCCCAGGTGGGTTTTAAGAACAAGAACGGGAAGCACAAGCTTATCTGTAATCCACATTGGCCCAAATAACTGTCCATTACGTTGCACCTCAACCGCCATCAACAAAAAGTGGGTGATGCCTCTGCAGCTTCCTACGGGACTTGCACATATTTGTGTAAATCTGTTTTAAAGTCATCCAACTACCAAAACTCAAGAGATACAGATTAAAAGTAAGGCGTGGTTCCCTTTGTGAGTCAAGAGGGTTGGTTAATTGCAAATAAATATTGACTCCAAATTTAAGATGTCGGAGCCAAAGAACCACCTCCACATATTTCAGTGTCAGCTGCCAAGTCTCATTTAGTCAGGATAAGATGAGACGACAGTGTGAAAAAAATACTCATTCGTTTTCTGAATCTTGGCAAAAACATTTCATGAGGTCACTTACCTCTGACGCGTTAGAAATCCTTAACTTAACTAAAATTTATAGACGTGGGAGAAAACTGACAAAATACATTTGGTCATATGGATTGTTCACATCAGTTTAAACAACTGTAAAAAAAAAAGAGTTAACAGATAAGTAATAAAAACTAAAGGACATTTTCTTTCTCATTTCTTACAAATTACACCCCCACCCCCCCCCAAAACCCAATTTATTCCATTGAAAAAAGGCTAAATTCCCACACAGGTGGACGATATCTGGTCCAGATGATGAAAACATCATTACTGAGCATTTTGAAGGATGTTTGTCCTGTTTAAATCTCAGACATTTCGTCTGAAAACCAGAACCGGAACCTGCAACACAACAGCGACCCAAAACATACCAGTAAATCCAAGGACTAGCTGAGAATTAAGCAATGCAAAGTTTGGGCCTAGTCAAAGCCCAGATCTTGATCTCATATAGATTCTGTAGGGCAAATTGAGATGGGCTGAACATCCAAGAAACCCCTCAAACATCTTGCTGCTGGAAATGAGGAGTGGAGTAAACCTTCCTCAGACTGAAGTCAGAGATGGTAGATGATGAGACCTCCTCACTGAAGGTTTGTCAGCCAATGGGGGTAACACTAGCTATTGAAGGGCAGGGTGTCCTAACTTTTTCCTCAGTTAGAAAACTCATTTTTGTTTTTGTTCACTTTATTTTCCAGCGATGAAAACCGATTAGACTTGGGAACATTTTTTTTTTTCTTTTTTCAGGTGTTTAAACGCAGTAAAGCCTCAGGTGCCATGCTCGACATTGTAGATGCTTGTTCAATGCTCTGCAGACTGGAGATGGAAGGTTGGTGTTATATGAAGGGATCCTGGGAGTGCCAGATTTACTGTGTGATCAGGATTTACGAAATTGTTGTTACTGTTGAATGTTTTCCAGTTGATGCCATTGTACTGAATGAAAATGGGTTTTTTTAATGTTACAATTCAGCAGTAGTAACATCTAATTTTACACAATTAAGAGTTTGGTCTGAAAGCAAAAAGATCTAATGAGGTGAGATGTTCTCAATTTCTTTTTCCATTTTAATAAGATCCAAAATGGCTGCAGCAGAAATCAGGATAATTGGCCTGATTGGTGGAAACACATTTTTGAGTTCTTCTCAGTTTGACTAAATCAGCACCTGGGAAACTGTCTGCAGGTGTGTGTGTGAAGGACCGCTGGCGGGAGCTGCTCCAGATAACCCAGCCTCACACTGACGATCATGTCACATTGTTCAATGACCTCCATTTCCTCATGGTGTCGCTGGGAGCCAACGAGCCCGGGGCCAGTCAGCGCCTGCTGGAGGGCCTCCAGGAATTGGCCAAGTTAGTTCTGTGCCATTTCTCTTCACTGCGCACCTCAACACTGTCAGCTGAAATAAAGGCCACATGGCCCTTAAGTAAAACATGCATAAACACGTCTGAGTGTAGGATGCAAGGCCGAGGATGAATGTGGTTAGGAAGAAGTCGCTGAGCAGCATTATCTGCTGGAGAAAAGGGGCTTCCCTCTGCAGCAGATGTTGTATCAGGAGCTGCTGTCTCTCAGAAGTACATTAGGAATAATTTTGTCCACAGGCAGTCTGTGCAGAAAAATGTCCTTCAGCTTATATGCCATAGAAAATAATACAGGGTTTTCTCTTTGATTTAACACATTCTTAAGGATTTCATGTTGATTTTGCAGTTTTCAGATGTAATGTGCTGTGAAACAGTATTCCCCCCTTACACATTTTATTTGCTTCTTGTCACACTTAAATGTTTTAGATAATCAAACTACTTTTGTTGCACTTGTAGCCTTTTACTGTCAGTAATCAGACAGGAAATGGGCAGACAGGGAAAAACATACAGCAAAGGACAGGAATCGAACCCCAGACAACTGCATCGAAGACCAGGAGCTTCTACACTCTATTTCTTATTGTTGAATCATAAACGTTCCGCTTAACCGAGACAAGTCAGGCTTTACATGCTGTTCTGGGTTCTTCTGTGACCTGCTGAATGAGTCTTTGATGCTCTCTTGAAGTAACTTTAGTAGACCACTCCTGGGAAAGTTCTCCACTGCTCTATTTACGGTTCTCTGCAGTCCCAGCCTCAGAAATGGCTTTGTAACCCTTTCTAGGCCAATAGATGTCAGTGACTTTGTTTTTAAGCTGTTATTGAATTTCTTTGGTTTGGGGCATGATGTGTTGCTTTTTGAGATTGTTTTGCCTACTTCCTGCTGTCTGTCAGGTTCCATTTCAACGATTTCCTGATTCTTCAGATCAGGGAGTAAGGAGGCCTGGCTCTCTCTGGAAACTGAACCATAAACAGACGTTTCTGTTTACTCAGGTTATTTCTGTCTGATATCAAACATGTATTTGGCCTGAAGCATTTCATTGAGGCCAGAATAACCAGCAGAAATCTCAGTAAATGCTTTTTTCACAGCACTGTGTTTAAATCCTCCAGCAAGCTTCAGTCCCTCTCGAGCTTCGCATCTCCCTTCTTATACAACTTTAAAGATGTTGTTACTTCTACTTGGATTTATTGCACCGTTGTGGTGTGGAGTGTTTGGTCTTAGGTGAAGTTAAACCTTCTTCTTTTCTAGAGCAATATAAAAATGTCTTAATTTTATGAGTTTGCAAAATGAAAACAATTTTTATGCTTTGTTGCTCTGTTTAAACTATTTCCCTTCACAGGGAACCGGGCGACAATCAGCAGCATCAGCTGGCTAGGACCGTAGGCATACCAATGTGTCAAGCTATGATGGAGTACAACCAGGGCAACTACAGCCAAGCCGTGGCACTGTTGCACCCTTTACGTTACCGCATGGTGGACATTGGTGGCAGCGATGCACAGGTAAAGTGCACAGAGTTGAGCTTCACAGTAAAAAACAAACAGCAGCACTCCTATTGCACAGATAGAAAAATCTCTAACCTTGAGGGTTTGCTTTCTTTGGATCTCATTGATCACATTGTTTTTGTTTTTGAGGAAAAACAGAAATCCTTGATGTTGTAAAAATTCATCAGAAGTGAAGCCTGCTGTGCTTCAGACCCACAATCTTTAGGGCTAGAACTATGCTGCATAGTGTGGTGTCAGAATGCAGAGCACTGTGCATCATCGCATGAATAATAAATCTTTGTGATGGATGCTGATAGACCTGATGCATTTTATCTTCTATGTTCAAGCAAGAGTTTTCCAAGGTTCTGCAGTGCGCTAATGATACAGGAGGAGAGCAGTAGATGCACTTTATATAGTGTAGCAAGATGTTTGCATTTACTAATGGCTTTGTCCATTGCTTCTTCCAGAGAGATCTGTTCAATCAACTCCTTATTCACGCAGCCATGAAGTCTGAGAATAAGCGGCATCAAAAATTGGGAAGGTAAAGCCCAGCTGGTCATTTACTAGATGCTTCTGTTTTTTTTATTTGATTGTTCACAGTGCAAAAAGAAACTTGACTCTTATTACAGAGCCTTGCAAATGGATTCATACCCAAGCAACCTTATTTTATCACATTCCAACCACAAACTTTAATGTAATTTATTAGGATTTTACATAACAGGTCCACACAAAAGGTACATAAGTAAAGAAAATGGACAAATTACTGTGGATATATATTCAACCCCTTTTAACAACTCTGGTCCCCCTAAAGTCCAGTGCAACACATTTCCTTCAGAAGTCACCCAAGTACACACACACACTGTGTAATTGTCAGTATTCTCAGTATAAATACAACCGGGTCTTGCATGAATGAAGCCCTGGAAGAGACCCGCCTTCTGCACCCTAAGGATACTGATCTGATACACCATTTAGAAAATGATGGAGCCCAGACTCCTAAATAACCCTTTAATCATTACTATGATCGACTTCAATGTCGTTAGCCCGTTCAGCCGTACGTTCTCAGTTTTGATGGTGTAAACCTTGTGCACAACAGTGGGGGGTGCTCACTCAAAAGCACATCTCGGCACATCTGATTGGCCCTGTTACGTGCCTGTGTCATGTGGTTGGACTGCCCATTCAAAGTCCAGACCTGACTACACTCGGACTGTTATGAAAAGAAGAATGGACATCATGTTTTGTCTCTAGATGTAGAAGCTGGTAGATAGATACTTTCACTGGAGCTATAACTGCATCCAAGGGTGCTTCTACAAACTATCGACCCAAGTAGGCTGCAAGGTGTTGAATAGTAAAAGCATTTCTGTTTTCTTCCATCTGCTTTTTTGTGTTGCTCTATGACAAAAACTCTCAACAAATTACATTGAAGTTTGTGGAAAGAAATGTGGAAATGATCAAAGTGATAAAACCTCTCATGTTAAGGATTCAGTTCATTTTTTCCGTATAAATCTACAAACATCTTCAGGCATTTCCCTTTTCTCCTGACTTCCAGATCTTTGCTGCCAGTATCCGTGTTGACCCAGACTAATGGCATCATAACTCCTGTTAATATTAATGTTCATCTTCATTGATCTGATCAAAGCGTTGAGTGTCTGTTCACACCAGGTCCTGCATCCTGTGTCTTTTCATCAGATCTTAGCTCCAGCTACAACTACATGCACTTAGCGGTAATCTTCTCTGAACTGTAATATCTCCTGACATCAAATATGCAGCGTGTAACAAATCGAATCAGTTCAGTAGTTAGTTCCTGAGTGGAGCCCAGGACCTGGCTGCATACAGACGGCTGATGAGTGTTTGTAATTCGAGGATAAGCTCTGAATGAGGCCTGCATGCACACCTGTAATTAGTGCGTCACCCAGGACAGATGTTTGTACCACATATAAACCTAACTCAGCTTCTGTGCGTAATTAGTGCTACAATTCAGCTTTGAGGAATTGTAGCAACACTAATTGAGCTTATATATGTGAGGTGGAGGGGTTGGGTTCAGTTTTGCACATTTGTTATTAGATTAGGAATATTTAACATTGTTTTTAACGGGTTTATGAAAACGTCTGCTTTTTTTTACATTAATTCAACAGTTTTCTCAGTTATCAACAGTTGTGGATTTAGGAGCAGAAATGATCACAGATTTATAAAATGTGTTTTGTCTCAGCCAATGAGGTGTCAATTGGAAACCATCTTCGTTTTCAAAGCACTCACCTTTTCAGTCAGTTGTTGTGGCCTCGTTTCACAGCCAAGTGGCCAGGATGAGAGTCAGCTCCTCCAGAGCTATGATTCTCAACCATAAAGGTGGACTAATCCCTCCAGGTCAGGGGTCAGTCTATCAGATGGATTGTCTGCAGTGATGCCGGGTCTGCTCTCTTCAGGTGAATAAGGAGCTAAGCCAAAACACAAAGCTCTGGATTTGTTGGGCGGACTATGTTCATACCTTCACCTATGGTCATCAGATATGGATCATGACCAATGGAGAACAATATTCACAAGTGGGTGTAATGAGCTTTCTCTGTAGGGCGGCTGGGCTCAGCCTGAGACAGGTGAGGAGCTTGGAGGCCTCTGCTTCTTCACACTGAAAGGTTGAGGTTGTTGAGGCATCTGATCAAGATACCTCCTGGGAAAGTCCAAAGGAGGAGATCCCTGCATTAACCTAGGACTTACTGCAGGGAATACATGTCCCTTCTGGCCTGGGTATGACCTCCGAACCAGTTAGTGTCCCTGTGCAGAGGAATGTCTGGATTTCCCTTCTGGACCTGCTACTCATGATCCGACGTGTGATGAACAGAAAATGGATGAAATCTGCAGGAAAATGGCCCTCTGCCCATTTTCCTGCTATATGAATGTTTGACGAATGAGCTCCGCTGTCCTTTAGAAGTTGCTTGTTTGATTAAAAGTGTTTCATCAATAACTCTTAGCCTAAAACTGGTTGTGATTTAATGACGTGTTTTGTTATGCTAGAGGCTACATTCATGAACAGATCCCTGATGTCCTCCAAACCATTGTTGGTACTAAATTGGTTTGGACCGCAACTAATCCTTTTGAATCTTTATTTCTTTCCAATAATCTTCCCACCATTTAAACGTAATTTATTGGAAAACATGGACAAAACCAGGTTTATCTCTGGAACCATGTCCACCACGTCACTCAGAACCATCATAAGGAGGTTTCTGCTGAGACTGAAAGTGATTAGCTCTGCTCTCTAGTTAGACTACTGTCCACCCCTGGTTTCTCTCACATCTTTATTTTTGTGCACAACACAAATAGCTTTTATTGTTCCTTTCTATATCTGGCACCATGTAACACTTTTATTATTGATTGAGCTGTTCTCTCAGCTTGAAGTCTCCCTGAATCTTTGCTCATCTCTTCGCCTCATCCTGGTTTGTGCTGTATTTCCCCAGGTGTCTGGTGGTGGAGCGTGATGCTGTGAGGCCCAACTCTCCTCTGACCCATCGTCTGATGCAGAAAGCTCTTGCTCTTCACGACTAGAGTGATTGCAGCGTGTGCGGGCGGGTCCCACATGAAAACATCAGAGCACCTCTATAATCTGATCTTCTGTTTAGATTTAGGAGACATTTAACCCACAGGAAGGAACTTGACACAAATGCTCATGTAGCACCTTTCCATTCCTTAGTTTCTCGAAGTATAAGGTTCTGTGTTGAATGTGAAATTGTCAAGATAATTGTTTGAAAAATCTGTCGAGAATATTTTGCAGTAAGTAGGATTATGCACATTTATTAACAAATGTATAACTTTTCACTATACATGTTACTATTGGTAAAAAGAAGACATCAATAAATATACAATTTGCAGTATGCATGTGCCTTTTTCTGGGTCACAGTAAAGTGAATCAGACTATTGCCAGAGGGAACTGCATGTCAGCAAAAGGATATGTAATCTAGATGTTTGCACTCAGACGAGTTGAGCACTGGAACTTCTTCCTTCTACCGCTGCCCTCAAAACCCCGAAGTAATCTCATTTTGGATCTGAGAGATCAAGATCTGGGACAGCACAATGCCTGCAATCTAGAAAACATCAGCAGCAGCTTTAGATTACAGAACACACGCTACTACAGCCAGTAATGAGCATCTCAAGGTGTCTTTGGAAGAGAAGCTGCAGTTCTAAATTTGGCACAGTCAGGAAAATGTATCAAAATAAATTGGTTTAGAGTTCTCTGCAAATGTCTTAGAAGCCCTGAACTTTTTCACGTTGTTGCAGCCACAAACCTCAGTGTATTTTCATGATTCACCAACATAAAGAAGAAAAGTGTAGTTTGTGTTTAGCCCCCTTTATACTGACGTCTCTAAATAAAATCCAGTGATAATTGCCTGCAGAAGTCACAACCGAGCCTATCTGTGTGTAATTTAATCTAAACCCAGCTGTCCTGTGAAGGCCTCTGAGGTTTGTAACACCAAGGAACACAGAAGGCAGGTCATTGAGGGAGTTGTGGAGAAGTTTAAAGCAGGGTTAGGTTCTACAGCAAGATCCCAAGCTTTGAACATCTCCCAGATCTCTGTTCAATCCATCCTCTGAACACGGAGAGAGGATGGACTAAATGCAGACCTACCAAGACATGGAAGTCCTCCTAAACTGACAGACTGAGCAAGGAGAGCAGCGAAAAGCAGCAAAGAGGCCCATGGTAACTCTGGAGAAGCTGCAGAGATCCACAGCTTAGGTGGGAGAATCTGTTAAAAGGTACAACAATTACTTGTGCCCTCCACAGATCTGGCCTTTATCTGGAAAAAGTTCGCAAGAAGTTAGCAAGAAGCTATCTAGAAGAAGCATCAAGCCTGTGGAAAAAGGTGCTTTGTTCAGATGAGACCAAAATTTCACTTTTTGGCCTACATGTGAAACGCTCAACATCACCCTGAACACACCATTACCATGGAATGTGGCAGCATCATGCTGTGGGGACAGGGAAGCTGGTCAGAGTTTGATGAGATGATGGGTGCAGGTAAATACAGGACAGTCAGAGGTTCATCTACCAGCAGATACGGCTAGAGCTACAGTGTATTTGATCCAAACAAAATCATGACTGAAAAAGAATCTCAGTTTCTAGATGTGCAAAAAGCTGGTAGAGATGTAACAACAAGAGGGTATGGTGGTCGGGAGGGCGAACAATGCATTATTTTCCATTTCTCCTGACAATCTGCTATGTTGTATCTGTTTATCATACATTTTAAGGGGTATGAATACTTTGGCAAGGCGCTGTATACTAATGTTTACACTTTAGATGTCTAGCTCATAGTGTATTTCTCTGACAGAGCCGGCATGAAACGGGAACATCCAATCAAATTTCTCAAACATCAAAGAAATCATGGCACTAATGTGATTGCTCTGGCAGATTTATGGGAAATGCAATCACTGAATGCATTAAGATGCAAGTGGGTATGATCATTTTATCCATCTAGGGACAAGTGCTGCGAATTAGCTGTTGCTATTGCACTATGACGCGAACATGAGACTGCTGTTTTGTTCAGTTGGTCTATGTCAATGTGTGTCTGTCCCTATCAAATAAACTTAAATAAATAATCTTATGTATGCAGCTCCCGATAAAAGCTAGCATATACGTTTTTCTGACTTTAGGTATTAAAACGACTTATTGCTGTGGGAGTGTAAGCGTGCTGTGCAGTCATTTCTTTCATAAGTGGGAGGAGGTTGTCAGCATCTTCCCTTTTTAGACAATGTTGCAGCATTACAGTTCTCTACTTATGTTGCATGCTAAACCTGCAATTTTAATCAGTGTAGTTAATAATTTATGGTTATAGTTAATTGTTGCATTGTGCCATCTTAGTGCTTAGTATAAGCCTGTGTTTTAAGAAGCTCACATTTATCCAACTTTAGTGACTTTTATAAGATTTCCTTTCTTCTTCTATGGTGCGGTAACATTAACCTTATTTGTTAAATTTTAGAAAGTTTTCAGAAAGAAAAAGTTAAATTTATGTTCAGGCAGTCTGGTGCTGCTTCAGAATGGATGCAGGGGGCTGATTGATGAAGTGTTGCTAGAACTACTACAATGCAGCATCCAGGACTTTGTGAGTCTGCCTGAAAGGTAGAAGGTCCACTCAATAGGTTGATTACTGGATGCTCTACTCAGCAAGCCTCCATTGATGCCTTCATTGACCTGTGGTAGCTTATTTAAAAGAAAAAGCCTTTTATATCTGATTTCTGTGTGGTCTGAGGTAAAAGACTTGTTTAATCATGCATAACAAGAATTAAGTACATGGGTGTGTGGGGTTACCTGAGGTAAGGCCAGACCCAGGGTGAGAGCTCCTACTAGCAGCAGGTGAGACTCGATCCACATCACCGCTCTGTCTGCACAGCCTACTGGGTAGATTGACTTGTTTGCATCCAGGTACTTTTGGGTTTGAACTCCAAAGCCACACATGGTGTTGATCACCGTCTGGAAGCGGGTGGAGAGAGGAAAAAACACAAAGCAAGCTTGTATACAACATAAGCCTCATGCATGCTTAAACTCTACACCAGGCTGTTCTCATACTGCTTCTGGAAAAAAAACTAAACATTATTGTGAGACCTAAAGCAGAAGCACAGAAGGCTGATGATTTGGAAACAGGAGGGAAACAAACATCAAGAGAGCACTTCAGGCGCACATATGTCAAGCAACAAGAAGGACTTGAAACAGCGACTTGAAACTCCTGAAGCAGTCTGCAGATGAACACTGAATTTGCAGTTTGCCGCCAGCAGGTTGCAGCACTGCATCAACTCTTGTGCTGTTTATTTAATTGATTTTTCAACCATGTTGGAAAGGTTGCTGTGATCCATTTTCTGTGCAGCATGATGTTTAATCAATATTGCTGTGGTGGCTCAACACGAACTCCTTAGTTTTCTTTCAGTCGTAGGTTTCAAGATGTGCTGCTGTGTCTGCATGATAATTAGGACGATTTTATACAAATTGGAGCACTGATGCACAGGAGAGTAATTTTTTTTGAATGTAGACCTGATAAAAGCTGGCATGCAGTGTCATACACGCACGCCTTACATATGCATGTGTATACAGCTTTCTTTGATGCTGAGAACATCGAAGATCATTAAAACTCAGTGAAATCCCAGCCAGCTTTGCTATAAAGGCTACCGATGTTTCCACAGATCAAATAAACTATAAGACCATGTTGCATATTTAAAACTAGTTGGATAGCACTACTCTCTAACCTTATATCCAATGCAAAATATGTGCACAGATGTTTTATCAAGCGAAAAGGTTTTGTTCCCAGTGATCCACTTAAAACATTTTTAAATGGGAAATTTTACAAAGGATCTGCTGAGCTGTAGGGATCACGTCAAGCAAGACTGAAAATATTCAGTTGTGTTCTTCAAAGACGAGGTGATGCAACTCGGTGGTAAACATGAGCCTGCCCCAAACTTTCAAACATGTTGGGGAATAAAAAACCTAATGTTTAAGTAACTGACATGTTGCCTTTGAGCTTTTTTTTTGTTTAGTTTTGTCTTTTTTAATAAAAGCCTTTTTTTTAACTCACTGTTTGTAAGTGTCAATAACTTTAAGCATTTTAATTTATTTTCTATTCTTGTCATGGATGAAAACAAGTTCATCATGAGGCCGGTTCTGTGTTTGGCAGCCACATCATTCTCTATCTGATGCAGACATGCAGCTCTTGCCTTCAGGCATAAAGCAGTTGCAGTTTTGACAAACTAGTGAAAATATCCTGTAACACAAATAGATTTTGCTCTGGTCAAGCAAGGCTGCGGTTTCTCAGCATCTGTAGACCACAGACTGCACGGCATGTTGTATGGATAAAGTTTAAAATGTCCTTTTAATGTCTGTCAATCTGCAGAACACCTGACATAGTGACATTTACTAATTCAGCATGAGACTTTGAACCTGAAGCTGCTGGCATAGACCTGGCTAATCCTCTTACCTACATGAAGGCAAACATTTGCTCTTCTGAGTGAAAGTGAAGTAAAACACCTACTTCCCCTATATTACTGAGCACTATGCTGGGTTAGAGCACCCATGGTAAGAAAGAAGAAAGGCCCATTTTAGTATTCGGGTCCAAGTTCATGGCAGAACAACTTAGACTCCTTATATGCTGCTCGTTATTTAGTGATTAGGAGTTTATTCTTTAACATTATGAGTTAAATGGCATGGAGAGTGTGATGAACCATCAGGGAGGACCCACCTCTCCAGGAACAGGAGTGCAGCAGGAATAAGGCACAGCGCAACGTTCCGAGCTGGGATTTCCATGTGTACAGTTAAAGTAGAGGTTCCATGACCAGTCTGTGTAGTTGTTCCATCCACAGCACTTAAACTGAGCAAAACAGAGACAGCACAACAAAGGTGTATATTTAGAAATATGGTCTGGTTTCATACTGTACATCCTGCCTGTCTGGGCTTCTACCATGGAAAAACCCAGGCTCACAATGGTGCCAGGATGTGCAGATGGAGCAGGACTATCTCATAAGGAGTCCCACAGAGCTGCAGAAAATGCATATTTAGCTACTCATGTGGAAAATCCTCACTAAGGCCTAAAATAAATAAAACAGAGCTCTCAGGTCACAACGTGCAGTGTGGTGTAGTTAGGTACATGTCTGTGTCAAAGAGGAATTAACCAGAGCACCTCTTTCTGGATGTAATCCATCAGATTCTGCAGATCCAGGTCATCCCTGTAGTGCACAATCGCTTTCTTCACAAACTTTCCCAAAGCATCTCGGGTCTGCGAGAGGAAAAATACAGAGATTTATAAAGAAAACGGTAGCTTCGATATTATAATTTCCATATTTAGAAAGAAATTCTGTCTTCACAAGACCCCAACCTGTTAAGTACTGGGGGGGTATTAATGGCACATTGCAAAATGACTTTCTGCAGATGCAGGGAAATCCCACCAGAGTCTATGATTGATAATTACTGGAATCGTTTCAAACCTCAGTCAGTAATGCCTCCAAATAGCTGTCAACCAGCTACTCATGGGTAATTTGGTGGCATTCCATGGCGTTCTACTAGCTTTCATGGACAGCTTGGGTTATTTGCATCTGCTTTATTGTTACATCGAAGGATCACATTACATGATATTCACATCTGAAGGCCATCTCAAACATCTGTTTAAATAGTGCCATAATGACAGGAAGCAGTGGACAAAGATGGCTGAAAACCTGAAAGATTTCTGGAAAAATTAAACCTTTTCGCTTCTATTTTTTTATTCTTTGTTTCTGGAGGAAAAAGAAACATGAAGGCTGTAAAATAAATCAATGTGTGGCCCTAGTGTTACAGTAAGTACCCAGCAATAATATTCACACCCTCTAACTTTAATGAAGTCTGATTGGATTTTATGTGATAGACCGACATAAACTAGAACATAATTGTGAAGCAGAAGAAAAATGAAATCATATTCTAGCTTTGTTTTACTAATAAAAATCAGAGTGTAGAGTTGTTTATAGTCAGCTCCCCGAGTCAGTCTTTAGCTGCAGGTCTTTTGGGGTATGTCTCTACCAGCTTTCAACATCTAGAAACAGAAGATAATTTTGTGATGTACCTAAAGTTTAGACAAATTGCCCAGAGAGTGTCTGTGAACACCAAATATTTAACTCTTGTCTGACATGTGACATAACTGATTAGTTATCAGCAGAAGTCTGCAGTACGTTGGCAGATAATGCAACCAGTCTGTTGGAACTGGGAAACCTTTCAAACATGCAGGATACCAGCCCCTGAGGACTGGAAGTGGACAGAACTGATCTAAGCTAAGCTGCTGCAGCTCTGGCTGTTTGCTTAAGGTTGTTCTCCTGGAAAACAGGAGAACAGGCTTAGTTCCTAAGCCACTGCACTGGCTCCCTGTTTGTAAAAGGCTGGTGGTTGAAGTTCTACTAATGGTCTATAAAGCACTATATGGTCTGAAACAAGATACCTTTCTGAGTTACATGTCAAATATGGACCATGTAGACCCCTCAGGTGTTCAGAGACCTGCTTACTCAGTCCTTTCAGAACCAGACGTAAACAAGATGAGGCAGCAATTAGTTTCAGTGATCCTCAGCTCTGAAACAAAATCCCTGAAGTGCACAAACTGGTGGTTCCTTAAAATCAGGACTGAAACATTAACTGCAGCTTCTGATCAAACAATCTAACTAAGAAACTGTTTGGCCAATCGCTGATGAGTGATTGAAGCGCAAATGGTAAATGGACTGAACTTATATAGCGCCTTTCTATTAATACCGACCACTCAAAGCGCTTTACACTAGAGCTGCATTCACTCACACTCACAAACGTGCACACGTTCATGAATCGATACGCAGATTGATAGGCAACTTCAGGTTAAGTGCCTTGCCCAGGGGCACATCAACACGTGGCAAGAGGAACCCACAACTTTCAGATTGCGTAAAATGTATATTGATATTACATTTTTACTTTTGTTTTTTATGCAGTGCTTTGTGTTGTGAATGAATGCCGATTATATCAATAAACAGGTCTTTCTTTCAATATTTAGCTCCATCCATCTTCTCTGTCCTTTAAACTTTAAGTTGGTCAATCACATTAAATCTTAATTAGGTACATTGAAGTTTGTTGTAACCCTATCAAATCTGAAAAAGTTAAAGGGGTGTAAATACTTTTGTGATGCACTGTAAAGAGGGCCGTCTTGAAAACGTTAATTGCATATGGCACAGCATTAGTCTGTGTACGTGTGGCGTCAAAGAAAAATAGATCATGTATGTACAGGACTTTTCCACATTTAGTTTGGTTCCAGCCTGCAAGAAGAATGAGTGAAACTGCCCAGCGATAGGTGAGCTGAGCTTGTGGCATCATATTAAAAAAGACTTCAGGCTGTAACTGCTGCTAAAAGTGGATCAACAAAGGCTGTGAATACTTATGTAAATGTGATTTCTTAGTTTTCTGTTCGTAATAAATTTGAAACAAGCGTCTTTCACATTGTCATAATGGGATATTGTGGGTAGAACTTTGAGGAAAAAGATTAATGTGATACCATTTGGAATAAGCCTGGAACATACCTAGATGTGGAAAAAAATGCAGCGCTGTGAATATTTTCTGGATGCCCTGAATGATGGCAGCATCATTTCTCTGCTTTGTAATCATCTGGATCAGATGCATCCACAGAAATCAGCATACAAAATGTCAACAATGAGATAATTCATGTCTCTGACATGAATGCAGCATAGACAAAACAAAAATCACAAGAGGATTCACAAAGATCCATCTGCAGCAGAACTTGCACATTAGTTATTATAATGTAATTTTTGTCATCTCCTCAGGAGGCAAATAAATATGAATGAGCACTAAATAAATGTAATAATAATAATAATAATAATCTGAATGAAGTTGTTTAATGTTTAGAGCCTACTTTCTACTGCCCATTAAAGTTGTATTTTACATTTTCAGGACATTTATTTTACTTCTCTATTTATTTTGAGATTCTAATAAGAAGAAGGCTTGTGGTTGGAGTCACAGAAGAAGAAATGCTAATGGAGGCTCTGTATACTAATAACCTGCTGAACTTAAAACTTTCATTAAGCTGAAAATGAACCTCTTTGAGCTGTTTGCTAAAGGCGTCATAAACTGTTCATTTTACAGACTATGTTGAAACAGTTTATGTTGATAAATACTATTATCCTGAAGTAGTTTTACTGAATCGTGGGAGGATTGTTAAACATCCCCCCGACTGTTCACCTCCTGCTCCGTTGTTTCCATGCTTGGCTTGTGGGCTTCGAAGCCCACCATCGCACTGTGTCATTAGTAGCAAAGTCTCCTTTAAGGGATCTACTGAAATGGAATATTTGGTTCCACTTTGAAGTGCTGAAGCATCTGAATCATTTAGCGAGGCAGGATGCTGGGAGGGTTGTTAAAGTGCTCTGTTTAGCAGCGGGCAATCCGAGCGCTGACAGAGTAAAACACCAGAGTGGAGAGGCATTATCAAATATCAGGAACATCTCCACTAGGCACTGATGTGAGGGAACGTTGCTGGCCGTTGTATTTTTAATCCTAGTGGACCCTTAATGGGGAAGCTACTGAAGAGGATAAGTGGATGCGAGAGCCACTTTTAGGAAGAAACATGGTTACAGAAAAAACTTGGGCAGTAAATAAGTTTTGCTTTTATTCTTTATTTTGTTATCTTCACTTCAGGCATACTCTTTATAAGAAGTACATAACCATACCATGTACCTTTATGACAAACGAATGTACAATAAAAAGATTTAACTTCCTTCTCAGGGAAAGAAACATACAGTGGCTCTGGAGAGTTTACACACCTCTGTTAAAATTCTAGGTTTTTGAGAATTAAAAAAATGAAAACCATGATCTATCATTTCCAAACATTTTCCACCTTTAAATGTGACACTTGACCTGCAAGATTAACTAAAAAAGAAAAAAAATATGTTAGGCAATACCCTGATTGAATAACCTGAAGGTAAAGGCCTGTCGAAGGCCTGGAGGCCAGAAGAACAGAAGAATCTTTTACTTCTTTTATTTGTCACTTAAAAAAAGGTGCAGAACCCCCAGGAGTTCTTCATAGCTGTTTCCTACTGCAGCAAACCCACTTTATATTTCTCACCACAGAAACAAAGTTCTGCCCAGAATCTGCTTCAAGAACAAACTGCAAGAACAGAATCGGCACAGGAGACTGAACACATTGGATGGATTGACCTAAACACTTTATTGAAGCAACTCAGTTTCAGCATTCAGTTTTAGCGGGTGTCCATCAGCACCTTCCTTGAAAGGGTTCTCCAAATCTTTCAGATAGTTTGGACTTCTCTTGTTCACAGCAACCTTTAGGTGATCCCATAGATTTAGTTCTGGAAGAGAACCCCAGATCATGATGCTGCCACCACTATGCTTCTCTATGGGTTTTTTGGTTTGGTTTATGTCAGTGTTACTTTTGTATCAAAGTTGGGTTTTGGAATTGTGGCCCAGACTTTCAGGTTTGGTTTCATTGGTCACTTTCACCCTTAGTCCAGACATATAGACACTGGAGCAAATTGTTGTCACATGCTAAGCAGAACCTGTTCTTGTTGGGTCTGTTTCTTTTCCATAGGCCCTGGAAAACCTTTTGGAGCACATGACACTACAAACTCTTTTGGATACCAGGACATTTTAAATTAAAATCTTGTGGACTCTTCCAGTAAACTGAAAATGGGCTCTAACTGGGGTTTTCAGCAGGATATGGCCGACACAGAAACATTTCAGCAGACACAAAATTAACCTTCTCTCGTGACCATCTCAGACATACGTACATGCTATAGAAACCTGTGGCTGAGCTGAAGAGAAGAAAGAATCAGAGAGGATGGAGGAATCAGAACCATCTAAATACACTGTGCAAAAAGAAGCGGTCCAAGATCGCTCCTCTGGATGCTCCAACCTTGAGAAATGTTACAGACCACTGAGAGCTGTCCTGCTGGCTGCTCAATTTTTATGTTTCCCACTGAACAGAAACACCTAAATGAAGTTTTCAGTGTGTGATTATGCTGCTGCAACAAAAGCTGCATTTATTTGCAGACTTTTTACACATATTCACCATGGGAGCCAACACATGTGGCCCCTACTGTAAGCTGATCCATTAATCATAATTGATGCATCTGTTAATACCCTGAAAGTGTCCACAGATTGCTGAAGAGCTAAACATGAGCACAGAAAGTGTCGTTAGAAAGGTGTGGAGATACCTGATCGGAGTAGAAAAAGCCCAGGACTGCTATAACCAGCTGGATGAGAAAGACCAGCATCAGGCTGAAGGAAAACTGGAGGAGAAAAAAAAGGCCACAATATTTAATCTGAAGCGACAGATTTACTGTCAAGCATTTGATGTGAAACATGATTTTAGATTTAGTGTCGTTTTAGCTGCCGTACTGGAAGCAAAGCACAGTGCCAATATTAGTGATGTGTCTTTTTAGGGAATTACTGTCTTGAGGAGGCGAATGTTCTCTCTGAGGGCGCCGATGCAGCCGCAGAAAGTGACGAAGAACATCACCACCCCCACCACAATTAGGATGACAGCTGGGTCGATCAGGAACGTGTCCCGCACCGTGTCTGGCAGAGAGACAGGAAAACAGACTCCGTTTGAAAAGCTGCCATCATCTGAGCTTCCTGTTCTACTTTTCTACCCTCATTTCTAATCTCTCTTCAACTTAATTATTTGCAATACATAGTTTCCTGTTTTTGCATTGTCCCTTCCAACACTAGTTGCTCTGACGCTCTGAAACCATCACTGATGATCTCGAATTGGAGGATTACTCAGATGCAGAGGTTTGATCACTAGGATTAGCTGCAGGCTAATCCCGTTTTTTGTCCATGAGCTACAATATATACCTCCAAAATGAAATGTGAGAATTAAGAAGAGTGAGGATGAAGCTGCAGTAAATCCTAACCCACGATGTTTCACACACCAGCAAGTGATGCTGCAAAACATGGGGAAAAAAAAACAAGATTTTGTTTCTATTTTTTACCGGGATACAAACAGGACCCAGATGGGCCTTACAGTATTATTCAGTTTATTTATATAGCGCCAATTCCCAACACATGTTGTCTAAAGGCACTTCACAAAAGTCAGGTACATACATTCCAATTAATCGTAACCATTGAACAGTGCAGTCAGATTCAGTTATTTATTCAAATTGGATAAAAAGTTTTTCTATCTAAGGAAACC
>JAHUTJ010017756.1:0-15473 GCA_036250325.1 Characodon lateralis | reverse complement strand
AAACATCATGGTGTTTGGCAGTCTTTCAGCGTATGATACTTGTAGATAATCAAAAGAAGGGTGAACAAAGAATGAATGTGGGAGGACACTGATCAGAATTTGAAGGTGAAACAAAAATTGATTTTCCCACAAGACGATTCCAAAAACAACCATGGAAACTCCTAATTGGTTTTATAGAAAGAAAATAAAGAAAGAATCCAATTGCAAAGCTATGGGAGAAAAAAAAGATCTGAATGCATAGAACCTTCAAGATTTGAAGACAGTTTGTATGGTAGAATGGGTGTCCATGTGTGGTCAAAATCAAACCGAAGCAATGCATGAGGCTAGTTTGTCCACACAGGAGACATGTTGAAGACGCATCACCAACATCTGAGCATCACACTCTGAGCTTAGAGTAGAATAAATCCAGTCACTTCATCTTTGTCTTCGGAACCAGAAACAGAAAATATTCATCTCCTGTTTTTTTCTTTGCTATTTATTGCAAAGTCTCTGCACCAGTTAGTTCAAAGAAACAAATTATTTAGTGGCATGCAGTGACCTCTGAGTGACGCTCAATTTATCTAATTACTTTCTAAAACATTTGCAGACAAACTCTGGTTCCTATTTTTCCGGCTGCTGCTGTATGAAAGAAGTCATCTGTTTAACTCATCAAGCTGCCTTCAAAGGAAATGTCAGTGCAGTAAGTCTTTTCTGCATTTTGGGTGTTTTCACTGCAGAAGATACATATTTTTTGCACCAAAACAAATCCTATGACTGGTCCAGAGAGCGGTCCGTCTGATGTAACAACATCAACATTCAGGAATTCACATACAGTGATTGTGATAAGTTTCCTTCCACTGATGTGCACAAATGCAACATTTACTTTGGGATTGTAAAGATTTATTTGGATTTGCTTCAGGATGGATCAATCAGACAACTTTGTTTTTTGAAAACAAGAACAAGTTGTAGTCAATTGTGGTTTTTCTCTTTTTACACTGGGCCAACATTGTACATACAGGCTGAATATGTACATATATACAGATTAGGTTAAATGCAGAGGTGGGTAAAGTGTTCAAAACGTTTACTCAAGTAAAAGTAGAGTGGGCATAAATCCACTTCAGTAAAAGTTATAAAGTACTTTTGTTATAACCCACTCAAGTAGTGAGTAACTACTGAATGCCATTTTGAGTCATTAAATAGCATCATGCAAATGTATTTGAAAGAAACTAATAAAACTTTTAATCAGATTGAAAATACATTGTTATAAATAAAACACACATAAAAAATATCAGTCAAATAAATTCAGCAAAAAATCACCTGTCTTTTGCAAAATTTAGTTTTTAATGCGTACATTTTATGCCCTGGCATGTTCATTGTTGTTGATGAGTGTTTTCTTTATGGTTTCTTTATGGGTTTTTTACAGTAAACTGTGCAGTGCTGTGCAGTTTGACAGACTAGACTAGTTTCCCCCAGTTGGGCTGCTTTTGAACACGTTGGGCTGGGGGAAAAAAAGCTTTGGGCGGGTTCTTAAAACTTGGGCTGCTTTTCACAAAATTTGAAGCGTTCTTAGAAATGATTCATGGAAAATTCTATCAAAATAGTTGTCATTGTGTGGCAGAAATATCAAAATGTTTCTTTTTACTCATATTAATTGTTCAGTTTTTTTGTAATGTCAAACTTGACATTTTTGTAATGTCAAACTTGACATTATCAATTAATGATGGTCATTGTTTAATCAACTTTCACTGTGAAATTATATTTAAATTTTAAACACCCAAAATGCTGTTAAGAGATCGTGTAATATACACTGAGGTGCGGCCTTTTCTTTGTTAAGCTTTGACTTGATGTTGAGAGACAGCATCATGCTGAAGGGGGTAAAATACAAAAGAAATCCAAGCTAAAACCAAAATGTACACAGGCATTTTTGGGGGCAGGTGCTCAAGCCATCCATTGCCAAATTTATTTATAAAATTCTAATAAAAAACAGGATATATTTAGGTTTGTTTAGCCTCATTTTTCCAGGCACTATGCTGCAAAATTTGTAAATAAAATAAATCAATGTTCTGCTTTGCATTGTAATCCATAGACAGTCTACATAATTTGACTGTTTTCTGACAGAGATGAAACCTTACACTAATATAACCATTACCAGTATCAATATAACTCATCACACTTTCATGTAGCTCAACCGAAGACCTTTCATTTCACAAACCTACTGTTAATGTTAACATTGGGTTTATTATTATGCTAATAAAATCAAACAGACAGCTAAGTAACATGTTTCTATTTATTCATCATTTATTATTTGCTGCTCTACATCATAGAGCATTTTATTTAGCCTTTGACATGTCTTAGCCTGTAAGTCTGTGAGTAAAAGTGACTTTTACCTACACAGAACAGAGTTTAGGCCAGCATGCTATATTTGTAAAATACTGTATGTTTATTTCTATTTTCAACACTTTATTGTTTGAGTTAGGCTGCTAGACTTAAAGAAAAATGATTGTGGCCATGCCTTTTCTTGTCTTCTTCAGACTTTAACATCAAAATAATTAAGTGAAATGGTCTAATTTGTCTGTTTTGTTGTATATCTCCCTCTCTTTCTCTTCATTAAACATGACAAACATTAGTCAAGAGCTGGACAAGGCTTTGAAATCACGGATTTTATTAGTAAAAAATGGGTAGGCAATACGTTATGCTGTCATGGATGGATGCTGATTGGAAGAAAATGCGAACATTTTTCAGCAGGTGTCGCGTTGAAATGCCCTTTTTAAAGATTATCGGGCCAGAACCAGCATATTGTTTTCTGCACCGCTGACATTAAGCATACACGGTTATTGTGTGCCACTGCCTATGCGGTTGTAAAAATTGAGCTTTGCATTTGAGCGGGCATTTGCCCTTAAGTGTAGGAGGAGGAGGAGGAAGAGGCAAGGCGACGGCTTTTGATTGAGAATTGATTTGGGGCGCCAGGCATTTGTTTGAGGGGCATTGCCCCCTATTGCCCCTGCCTATTGCCCCTGCCTTAAGCCGGCATAGGTGGCAAGAAAAGAAAATATGACATCATTTTGAAAACATTACTCCGTAAAGTGACTTTAAGAGTAGTCGGCTCTCAAGGTTTTTGCTGTGAAGCTCTAATCTTTTAGCAGGACTAAAAAGTCTCACACAAGCTGCAGCTGCTGGAAGATTTGTGTTGACTTTAAGTGACAACTGCTTGATTTGAAGTAAAGAGTGTCCTTGATGTAGTGGAGGGCTACAAATTTTTTTTAAGAATTATGTCTTAACACTTATAGGTCTGCTTTCAGTACATACATGAGCAATCTTTTCACCTTAAAATAATTGTAAATTCATGTCATGATTTGGGGGTGTTTTGGTTTTTGTTTGGGTTTTAGTTATTCTTTTTTCTAGTTATGTTTTGAATTATGCTCTGCTTATTATTTTCCTGGTTATGCTTAAGTTTCTGTTTATTGTCTTCTAATTCATGTTTTGCAAGTTATGTTTGTCTTAGTTTGTAGTCATAGGATTTCTGTTTTGTTCCTGTCATGTTCACTCCCTGCATCTGTCAGTCATAGCAATCAGCTTCACTCGGTCCACCTTCATCTTGTAATCAGTTCCCTTGATTCACCTGTTTCACGCTCCAGATATACACCATCATTCTGTTTACTTATTGCAAAAACATACCACTCGTTATCTTCACTCATGCCTGAACCTGCTTTGTTTTGTGAGTCTATTGCTTTGCTAGAAACAAACCATTTAACTTGCGGTCACAATGTCTAGTCATCTGCCTTCTGGGTTCCTCCCGTCATGCCTAGCCTGACAATTTAAAACATAAATGAAGGTAAGGAATGGCACAAGCCCAGTGTAACAGAGTAAAAGTCACATTTCATCCCCCTAAATCTACTCAAGTAAAAGTAGAAGTCTTCCACATTAAAACTACTCTCACGAGTACAATTTATTCAAAAAGCTACTTGAGTAAATGTTACGGAGTAAATGTAATGCATTGCTACTAAACTTGGGTTAAATGTCTTGTAGCAAGCCTTAGAAAAAGCATAAATTTTCTTAATCAACCCCTTCAGGCACAAATTAAATTTCTAACTTCCCACATGCATGGGCCAAAAACCTTCAGGGGAAATATTTAAATGGCAAGATGACACTAAGATTAAACTATTTGGCCACAAAGACAAGAAGTATATTTGTGTCAAGTTGAGCCACAAAAAATGTAAATTTATGGATCAGAACAGTAAACCAAAAAAAGCTTCAAAGGGAATTGTCTCTTTTGTATTTTATGCAAGTGCCAGCTGTTTGGAGACACATCGGTACACTAAATGTGCTGCTGATTCAACAGTTGGTTGCGTAATTTTAATGAGTTTATCCATCTGGAGATTTTTCCACCATGATGCATTAATTTATTGAGTTACATTCAATTATCAAATGAGTGGATGGAGGAGCTACAAACAGACTAGGAGCAAGTCTGCAATAAGCTAAAATGTTGTATTTAATGAAGATGAATGTTGCAAAATGAGATAATAAAATGGGGACATAAATAAAATCAATAAATGTTCTGACAGTCCACAAAGGAAACTGGACTGAAAATATGCTGAAGGAATGAATGATCAAATGCAGAACGGGTGTGACAATCAGACACTTTTGTGTCTTTTTACTGAGTTTGAAACCAAAACTGTCTGACCTCACACAAATAATTGAGACTAAAAGAACCCAAAAGGGAGCAGAAGAAATCAATGCACCATTCTGTATTGAGAACACATGGGATGCAATTCTCCAGCATATGTGTGGTGTTCAGCGCACACAGTGGTTTGCATCTGTGCAGGAAGATGCTGTGGGAGTGGCTGGGGACCACAAGAGATTTACGCTTACTCAAAGAACACGACTGATAAAAGCTTTGTGGACAAACCTGCTTTAGCTTCAATACTAACTGAAGAACAGCACAAATAGAAACACCTGCTCTTTCTGGAATAGGAATAACAATGCCAACTTTTCTTTGTAGAAATATTTACAGTACGATCTGATCTATGTGATACCAAAAGTCAGTTTTGTTGCCATGATTAACTTAAAAATGATCCACATGAAACACACCATTTGTGTCACTACAGAAACATTACATTCAGTTTTTATACAACAAACTGTTTAGGAAAAGCAACCCTGACAAGCCCACCTCACTTTCTGCTCTTCTTCAACTTGTTACTTTTAGGCACATCAATCAGAAAGACTAAGGCACAGAAATAATGCTGAGTCAGCTGGCTGTCTCAGCCAGGTGGACATCTAGTCAGTGACTAATCTATGATGAGTTTCAGCCTTGTGTCACATCTGTTGATCTTTTATTGGAGGACTGGCCTCTCAGGGGACTTCTGGTTGTTATTTTCCTGTAGTCCTATATCCACATTGTCTCAAGTGTACACACACTCCATTTTGGAAATTAGCGTTTTAGGCTTGACTCGGGTTAGACGAGATAAATTAACAGCTTTATACAGATACCCTGTAAGTCAACATATCAGGACAAAAAAGAAGTTTGGGTTGTTTGGAACTATTTTTTCTGAGCTTAAGCTTTGCTCTGTAAAATCCTTCATGCTAATTGTAATACCCACAACCAGTTTAGTCTGACTTTTCCAGTTTTGATGTTAGAGGAAAACAGTTAATGGCAATAGACTAAAACCAAAGATACTATGGAAACAAATCTGTAAAGCATATATCTTGTGTTGCTTTGTTTGGAGCTATATGAGGCTTTAAAAGGCTATTTATTGAGAGTTGCTGTTATGTTACAGGATGGGTCCAGAATAAATCATGAACCCTCCTGATTTCCACCAACTAAAACATCAAATTAGCCTTTATTTCTTTTATATAGAACTCTCTTAAGCTTTTATGTTGTGTTCAACAGCCTGTTCCAATCAGCAGTAAACAGTTCTGTTAACTTTAGAAAGAAATTAGCTAATCATGCTCCTCCCATACTTTGTTTACTGTCTGATTAAATTCAGTCAATCAGTCAGTCATTTTCTACCACTTTTTCCATAGTGGGTCACAGGGGAGCTGGTGCCTATCTCCAGCAGTCTACGGGCGAGAGGCAGGGTACACCCTGGACAGGTTGCCAGTCCATCGCAGGGCAACACACAAACAACCACGCACACACTCATTCATACACCTAAGGGCAATTTAGAGAGACAAATTAACCTAACAAGCATGTCTTTGGACTGTGGGAGGAAGCCGGAGTACCCAATGAGAACCCATGCATGCACGGGGAGAACATGCAAACTCCATGCAGAAAGACCGCCCGAATCAAACCCAGGACCTTCTTGCTGCGAGGCAACAGTAGCGCAGTGCTACCAACTGCACCACCGTGCAGCCCCTGATCAAATTCCGTTCAACAAATTAAAGACTTTATGTTTTTCCTGTGACTGAAATGAAGGCTTTTCATTGCACAAGTCTTGGTTAAAAAGCATTGCCTGAGTTGCAGACAGGATACTTTTTTGTTTTTTAAATCCTGCAAATCCAATAAGATGAGATTTTTCTATTATCTGAGATTTTCACATTTAAAGCAAAAAGTATAAGGACATGCTGATACAAGTGAGGACATCATCATTATAATCCCTAACTTAGTCTTCAATGCAAAACACAATGGCCACCAAACAAGAAAGTGGTGATAGCAAAGTCTCCAGCTTGAATTTAAATTGTGAAGAAGAGGAAGTCACAAGATATGCCTTTGAGTCAGTTGCTTGGAGACTTGACAGACTGAAACTCTACCTGGGAGCTGTTTTACTGTTAGCACAGTGAAATGATACATTTGATGCTACTGTGATTTCCCCACAGTAGTGAATAATTGCTTGTGTAGAGCCAAGCTGCCCTGGCACACATAGGCAACTAGCTCAGCCATATGATATTCCTGAACTGCTGTGACAGGACACGTGGGGGGGGGAACAAGAGTTGTGCCTGATTCAAAAGACATCCTTTACAACATTCCAGTGAGCTCTCATGCAGGATTGTTACTCTCATGTTATGAATCATTAGATAAAGGAGGCGTGCAGTGATTGTAAAACACAGCTGCAGTTAATGAAAACAGGAGTAAGTCAACATTTTCCATACATATTCATTCTGTGTTTTACCTATGAGGGTTTAATTGCACTGCTGTGATGTAGTTGTCAAAACCATATTTCTAAGGACAATGTCTACCACTATTAAAACTGTAAGGTCATCTGCGGGCATTTTTCTCACAACATGTCATTTTGTCCAAAAAGTCACCTCAAGCCAATGAACACAGTGTATTAGTTGGGAGAACTTCAAATACGTATTTGGCTCAGACACTTTATCAAAAGTTCTGATGCTGCAGGTAGGTATTGTCAGCAAACAAACAGAAATGTTGTAAGAGATTGGTTATTGATTTTGCTTTTTAATAAAGTGATCCACCAATGTCAGCTGACATTCTGTGTTGACAAAGGACACATAAAAAGTATTGTTCACCACTGATGCCAACAGTCACATTCATGGTCTGGTTGCTGATTCTGCCAAAGCTTGCTGCTGAAGCAGGGACATGAGTTGTTTTGTGTCCTCTTGTTCCTTACCTTGAAGTAAAGATCCCACTGGTCTCATAACACCCGGGGCAGGAATTGTATAAAATGGAGAGAAAAATCCATCTTCTTTACTTTTACAAATCTCATCCACTTTCCCTTCATAGCTGCATATTTGGAGAAAGTAAGGGTACCTTTACTTTGTTGCAATTCAGTGGCAGCACATTCTCTTTTTTAAGTTTTATTGTAGACGAAACAATTCAATTTAAAAATCAAATAAAACACAAGGGTTTGTGTTATGGTTGTCCCTGAAGCTACTCAACCACTCCATTTATGATAATTACCATAGCCCATTATTCATTCAGTCATGACTGGCTGTTAGTACACCAGAAAAACACATTTTAAAATTACTCATTTGCTTCGCTAAAAGGGAAAAAGAGCTGCAGTGACGATTTATCTTATCATGATTTGTTGATTTTCTGTAACCAAAAATTATTTTTGGATTAGAAGATATTTCACCACCTGATATTTGTGCCCAAAGAGCCCAAAAAGGTGAGGGAAATGTACATCAGCAACCTTTCTACCAGTTTGCTATAGTTTGAGCTCTCTGGTCTTTTACCTACAATAATAACATGTTTCAAGTGTTATTTTCCTTCTTTAAGAACAATCAAAAAATAACTCGTTCTCAGAAAGTTAAATGCTTTAATTTAGCAGAAAACTATTGTGTTGAGTGAACTAAATGTCATTATGTCGGGCAAACATGATGTATTTGTGTTAAAGTTTTTTAATTACCAAGGCTCAAACCCACTAGGTGTTTAAGTGTAAATGTTATGTACAAACATTTAAACTTGTGATATTATTATGAGCAAGCTTATTAGGGTAGTTACAGCTACTTTTTAAAGTAGTACAACTCACAAATCAATTGATCAGAACGTCTAGCAGTTGCTTGAACTCATGTAACAGTGTTAGTATTGTATTTCACCACTGACTACCGACAAGGGAACACGGACAGCGAATTGATGACTGTTTATTTAGACATTCACAAACAACTCCACAACACTTCATGCCAACTACCTTCCTCCCTCTAGGTTGCCCTGCTGAAACACAAATTAACACATAATAAACACATTAACTTGAGAATCGAAAACAGACTAACACTAAAAGTACAATGCTAAACAAGCTAACAAATTATTACCAATGAACATGAACTCTACACATAATCCCTCCTCCACGTCACATCACATGACAGACAGTGACCCACATGACACGCTACTATACAGCAAAAACTGCAGTGTCCAACAGTCTGTGCATTATGTCATGTCTGTTTAAAGAAAAACATCTGTGATTTATTTTTAGACTGGATTCTTACATTCTGACCAAGTAGCCATAAAAGCTCAAGTGGCTTTTGAGAAATCAGTCTACAACATACAACGTCCGACACATAGACACAAAGGCACATTACTGCCACCTACTACTATTTTGGAGTGGTAAGCAGATGTGATTTGCAATATTAATCCACTAGAATTAACTTGTTTTAACATAGGTTATTTGAGTACATTTTAAATTAAACATTTTTTTTTATTGTAGAAGCTACATGTTAGACTTAGGATAAGGTATCACCCAGTTTTCTTTTTTTGAGTGAAGTTATTTCCTTAGCTTCATTATCGTTCAGTTGGCTGTGGTGGGCTGTAATTTCAAGAAATGGATATTCTCAAAATTCAGATCAACAAATTTATTCAACATCTGTATCCTCCTTCTAGCTCAGATCATAATGTAGAGTAGTACATCTCCTGTCATACATATGTTTAAACCAAACAACTTTACACATCTCTTGGCACATGACCCCAGTTAATACGTAATTTGTCCTCTTATTCCAACTCCATACATGAGCGCACACATATCCAGAGTCATCACACTTGGGGAGACTTTAGTTTTGTTCCTTCATTTTCCCATAAAACACTTGAATTATCTTGTGTACGACTAATGCTAAACAAAGATATTTCCCTTGGTTTTTCCATATTGCATTTTATGTAGGTATTCACTGCTAAACTTTGCTTGAAGAGTATTTGGAAGCTACAGTTGATAGATAAATCATGATAAACACTGTGTTTTCAGAAAAACAGTGGATCATAAGTGAGTATAGCAAAGCTCATAAACTTTAATTTCTAGCTTAGTGTTATAGTTAATTGATTAGGATGAAGGTCATGATGTTTGCACTGATAGAACAGCAGAGGAAAGGAGGCAAAGGGAAACATGGATCTTAATGAATCTGTTGTTGCAATAATAAACAGGATCCCTTCACAAAGCAGCTAAATGAAGTCAGCCTCTTTGGCAGAGCAACACAACATGGCATTCATGCTAGTAAATCAGGCAGAACTGAATAGAGGTAGACTGAATAGGAGGGAAATGAATGGAATCAGCAGAGGCAGGCAGAGACGGAGAGGGAAAGTGACACGTTAGCAGAGCCTGTAACACAGTTTTCAATGGAGCTTTAACCTGAGTGTGACCTTGTGCTAACACAGACTTACTTTTGTTGATGGCTGCTCCATAAACCTCATCACTGCTACACATTAGGAGTCCAGGATGGGATATTTGATGAAAAAATATGGAGCCCACTTTATTTTTCAGTTTGGGTTTAATGGATTTTGGCTGAGTGGTTGAAAATTCATCAGCCAACGGAGAGCAAAATAAATGATATGTCCTCTGAGCACAGTTTGTTATCGCTTTTATTAAAGTAATTTCTCAGGATGTTGAGTTGCTCTGATACTTTCACCTGCAGTAATGTCACACTGGATTTCACACATGCAAACAAGGAACCTCAGTTGGATTTAAGCCGGCATACAGAGTGCCGGCTTCACTTTAAATGACAGATTTATTTAAGAGAAGCTTACTGGTGTTCTGCAGGTGTTCATTTCCTGTCATCTGGCGGTTTGAGACTGTGTGTGTTTCTCTGTAATCTAGGCTCATCACTGAAAAACATCATTAAAAAAACTAAATATTGCACTATGCAGAATAAATAGGTAGAGTCAAAGATGAACTTCTTCAGGCTCCATGTCATCAAAGCTTAACAGACAGCTTGTTGACATCAGAACTCAAAGATAACTAAGTGGATATAAAAAGTATCTAAGCCATTGTTACAATGTCACTTTGTTGTAATATAAAACATTTAAGGCTTTATTAATTATTTAGAGACATATTTAACGTCTAACATAACATTAATTCTGTATAACTGGACTAAAAAAAATCTGTTCAAGTGAAAATATAAATGAAGAGTTACAAAAAGTTGCACAAACCCAAGGAATAATTAAAGCATCTTATGATTTAATTTCAGCATTTAGTCTGCTTGAGTTTAAGTCTGCTATTAGTTACAGCGCACTCAATGAACCTGAAATCTATGCTGAACCTTTGCTGCTCTTGGTTTTTTTATGCATTTTCTCTAACCACTGCACACTTGGAGTGAATTTGGAGAGATGTCTACCCTGATGTCTGTGGATACTATTTGTTTCTGTAAAATGAAGGAGTTTAGGTTAAATGGACATGGTTTTACAGCCCTTCCCAGAACAATGGGCTGT
The DNA here is from genome assembly GCA_036250325.1 of Characodon lateralis. Taxonomy (NCBI): domain Eukaryota; kingdom Metazoa; phylum Chordata; class Actinopteri; order Cyprinodontiformes; family Goodeidae; genus Characodon; species Characodon lateralis. The sequence continues at coordinate 4,414 of JAHUTJ010017756.1, read as the reverse complement.
AACAGTTGCTTCTCTAAGGGCATTGTTGATGTCTTTCCATTTTGGCATCATGTTAACACACACCTTAATGCTCCAAAGCAGCAAATTGCCAGAACTGTCGGATAGCTGTTTCCTTGCATGAACACCTAGTACATCATGGAATGACATAAAATTTATAATGCAATATAAGGATATTTTACAGACTAACTATAAAATCCTAAACATTTGAAACTTGATCGGATCTGAGGCTAGCTTTGAAGTGACGTTGAATATGGATTTAAATGTAAATATTAACCTATGGATGCTATTGAATTATTCAGTCCTAACCTGAAATCGTATATCTCTGCATCTAGGGTTGGAATGCCATGAGTTATCCTCTTCTGAATCCTGCCAAGCCTTGCACATCAGATAGAAACTAATAAGTGATCATCAGAGACACAATTTTCCTAACCGTCCTCCCTGAGGTTGGGGAGCAGAAGGCAAAAGGAGGAAGGAACGCAGATGGAGGGGAAATTAAACGATGTTTCCCCTCCACCCTGCTGCCAGGCCTTTGCTTATCAGGATCCTACAGATTGAGACAAGAAGAACGAGCATGACTGCCCCGCTACCCTCAGTTTGTCTTATTTGTTGCTTATTGGTGCAGAAAATAAAGGATAAAGAAAGCATTGTGTGGGACACATTTAGGCTGGAAGCCCAGCGGAAAAAAAAGACACTGCTTATTTGGGCTGCTGGTGACATTTCGCCCTTCAGGATTTCCTCATAGTTACACACTCAATTAGATGCCTCCGATGGGAAATAAGGATAAAGTGCACTGTTAAAAAAATACAAGATGTAGTGGTTGGAAAGATGTTTATCTTCAATAGCCCAGTTCTGAAAAAGCCAGTGTTGAGACACCAGGCCTGGCGGCGTAAAGAGAAGGGATTATCTTTAATTAATAATCTTAAGGCTTAGTTTCTTGTTAGACAAACAAACACTATCAGATGCCAGACTCACTGGCTTATTCAGAGTTCATTATGAGACAAAAATAATGGCAACAGTAAAAAATAAAGGATAAATTCTGCAAGGCTGTAAGCTGTGTGGATCAAAAACATTAATCAGACATCTGCTGAAAATACATTTTTCTTTCTATTACAGAAAGGTTGCTAACTGAGAGAGAAAAAACTCGAAAGATTTACAAGCAACACACAAGATAAGAGCTTCTCAGACTGTCTAAAATGTTAAAAAGGAGCCTCTTTAAATGTCCAGTTTAACATGGCAAATCATCCTATTTGACTCCATCCTTTAAAAAAGCAAGGAATTAGTATTATCCCATATTTATTTCAGAGTGAAGCTTGTTGAGTTTTAATATTAGATTTCAAAAATATTGGAGGTCATGGACTGCAGCAAATATGGAGACGTTTCTTTCAATTTTAAGCTTAAAACTCAAATCACATCTGAATATAATGGTAAACCAAGAGTTTTAAAAATTACCACTTTGGCTTCATCTTTCTGGAATAAATTATGAAATCATGAAAAACTTTGGTGTGTTTTTGAAAGCTTAAAGTTAGATTTAAGTAGTTTTAGGAACCTAATCGAACACATTTATACATGCAGTATGTTTAGGATACTGTATTTGTTGACATTTTGGCATCCAGGTGACAAAGTAGCCAATAGAGAGCAACCAGAAACCTTAATGTATTTTTTTTGGGATTTTATGTAAGAGACCAACACGAAGTAGTGTAAACTATTCCACAGTCGCCTGGGTCTGGTGAGCATATTTAAATTGGGTATCAGTCACCAGTGCACCTGATGGGTTTCCATCAAGACATATTTCTTCACTATCTAGGCGTCTAAACTGATTTTTATGACTGTTTTTAAGCTGCGGTGCATTAAGGTTAAATTGTAGAGGTCTACTGCATTAAAATAACAACAAACCGAATGAATGGATATTATTCAGTAATTCCTAAAAAATATATCCTTGACAGTTTTTTGTACAATAGTTTTGTCAAAATCATAAAATCTCACCAAAACTCTGGTCACTTCTATACTAGCCACTTTTAAAATACTGTAATGTATCAAAATGACATGATCAGAAAATGGTTTGGGATTGTCTTGGGATCTCCTCCCGGTGGGATTATTCTGGAAAACTTTAAAAAGGAAATGTCCAGGAAGCATCCTGATATCATGCTTTACCCAATTAATTTCAATTAGTCCACAAAGCACTAAAATATCTTTTTATGATGCTGTTCAGAAGACGATCACAAAGAGTTCCTAGGCCAGAAGGCATACATGGTCATTCCACCTTGTTCAGGGTCTGCTTTGGAATCTCTTTCTAGTGGGGCAAATTCAGAAGCCTCTAAGAGCAGATGACCATAAGATGTATTGATCATTATTTTGAAGTTAAGATGATTTGTCATACACATAGTACAACAGTAGAATGTGTTTTTATTCCTGCCACTGATAAGAAACTTATATCTGCACTTCTGTATATGTACTTATCTACATACATATGAACACACACATGCACACGCATGTGTGTGCACATATACACACCTGTAAATGCACATGTACACCTGCATACTACATACATACAGTACATACATATTTTAGCACAGAGGTTAAATTTTGAAAGTGAAATAGCAATAACAATTCTTGATAAATAATTGTTCAATAAAATTTGCAACTATAGAAACGAGGTGGACAGTGCGGTTTAGGAATCAGGCTTAAGCAAGCAAATGGCTTGAGAGAAGAAACTCTTCTCAGGCAGAGGAAGACTGATGGTAGTAGTGAGAAGAAAGGTTTTCTTGGGTGACAATGTTAGAGGATCTTCTTAGCCCTTGTGTTACAGCATTCTGTATAAATGCAGATCCTGTAGATCACTGTGGGAAGTTCCTATGGTCCACTAAGCTGAGTGGACTACCCTTTTAATGGCCAGCAGGCCCTGGCTGGTGCAGTTAACCATCAGGATGGTGATGCGCCCACACAGGACGCTCTGAATTTTACGTGTGTAAAGGTTCCTCTGCTCCTGAGGAGGGACCTTGAAGTTTCCTCTGCACTTTCTTCTTTCTCTCTCTGACTGAAATCCTCTCATCTTCAGTGATTACGCTAACATCATTTTCCTGATCTGCACTTTCAGTGGCCTCCTTTACCTGTGACCGTCCTGGTCTCGCTAACATTCTTCTGTCCTCAAATATCACAGTCTCTTCTACCTTTTAAACCCTAATCGTTTTGCCAAAGAACCTGGAAATGTCTCCACTTTTAAATTTCCTTTTCATTGTGATCTGCAATATCATGCATCAAGATTTAGAAAAATTAGCCCATGTATTACCACAAGAAGTCTTTAACAATATGAAACCAGAAATGATTTCATTGACACAGGTCACACAAACAGTTATATTTAGAAATTGTATTCTCATTATGCTCGATCTGACCAATCGGATGTAACGTCGTTAAATTGTGCCTCATTGCCATGATATTGATCATATAGAGCCGGCAGTGAACTTGCAGCCTCTAAAAAAGCAAACTTGAACATTTTTTCATAGCTAAATTTTTCATTAAGTGTTTTTGTGCTTGTTGTAAGCTAAACTAACAAGGGAAATATGCTAACACTCTTACAAATCACAGGCGAGTGAGACACTGTCGTCAAACGATTAATAAACGTATTATACCGTGAACATTGGTCGCTTCAGCTACATTTCATTCATTGCAAACTTAAATTGACTTCACTGTTGTTTGTTAAAACATCACCTGGACAAACTGACTCAAACTGCAGAAACTTGAGCAGCTCAGTTGCTCCTGTTGTGACTATGAATCTAAATATATTATTTAATATTTAATATTAATACCTTAATATTTTATCAAATAATATTTCGGTCTGTTAAGGGTTGTCCTGTGAATACCAGCCCAATAAGGCGGTGGTATTAGGACAAAATCAAAAAGGGTGAGCCAAGCTCTGACCTTATTGAACAGCAAAACTCTGCACACACAGAACGAATTCACACAATTTCTTAAAATACAAGAATTTAACTTGAATTCAACTAAACTACCAAGCAGAATTAAAGAATAAGGAAGACTAATGGGCCAGAACAATATAAACAAGTTGATTAAAGATGGTTGAGAACCATGACCAAAAGAGTGATGCAACATTACCATGCAATGTTTATGTTTGAGAACCAAGGATTCTCTTGAAGAACCTGGAAGTGAAGTTAAGTTAGTCTTGAAACTAACTTAGGCAATAATCAGCAAACGTTTAGACAACCCTTCACAATGCAAGATCAGGTAAAATATTATTTTAATAAAATAATGTTTTAAAGAATTATCTGCTGAATAAAAACAACATTCTGGATGACTAATTCTCAATGGTGTCTCATTAGCTGCCTTTATTTATTAAAATAATATTTAAAGAAATATTGTTAAGGAAATGGTAAAATATTTAAGGAAATATTTTGAAAAAGAG
>JAHUTJ010017755.1:0-19820 GCA_036250325.1 Characodon lateralis | reverse complement strand
GCTTATAGTTAGAGTGGCTTAGGTTATCCTGAGCTATCTCTGTAGTTATGCTGCTATAGGCTTAGGCTGCTGGAGGACATAATGACCACTTTCACTCCCTCTGCTACATTCTCACACTACTCTCCAATTTGCATTTTTTGCTGTTATTTCGGTTTTTAACTTTATGTTCTCCCTCTTTTCTCTTCCTAGAAGCTACACCTGGCCTGACTCTGTGACACTTTCCTGGAGGGAGCATCGTCCAAGCTTCTGCTGCCAACAACTTAATGCTCACCTTCTACCGATGATCCACTTGGCCCTGTCTTTCAGTGTTTAACCCTATTTTTTCCCTAGACATAGCTACCCTGCTGATTTGATTAGTTTGATGCACATGAACGTAGCATTGTTTTAGACTAATAGATGAATAAAGGGAAGCTGAAACCTCCAACTCTGAACAACGGTGTGAGCATTTATTTTACAGTTAGTAACCCAGATTTGGGTCACATATAGCAGACAAAATAAACATTTAACACAACATTTTTCTCTGTAAATTTACTTTTCATTATTTCTGCTGACATGAACTTCACATTAGATGTTAGTAACAACGAAGGTAATCCACACTTACAAAAAATACAGTACAAACAAATGAAAACAAAAAAGCCAAGAACGAAGCTAAAGTATGTCAGTATTAAGAAAGCAATCATGCTGCTCCGCGTTCTAATTACTTAAACAAGCTAGGACACTAGGGTAGAGTTCTAGCTGGTTTATTATCAACTGATGCCCAATAAAAAGGTTTCTCATTATGTATTGGGCAGAAGGGTATGGTTGTACTGTACACAATTTTTCATGTTGTGGATTTGCACTTTCTGTACAGTCTCTTATTTTGTTGTTGTGTTTTTGCTTTCAGTGAATCTGCATGCTTCCCTTTTGCCTGTCACTTTGTTGCTGGTACACCTGTATTTCCCCTCTGAGGGACAATAAAATATATTTCTATTCTATTTTATTTTTACTGCACAAAAATTTGGACAAATCTTTTGGTCAGATGTGGCAAAGCTGAACCCTTTGGATCTCTTTGCACAAGCCATGTTTGGAATAAAAATGGTTCTGCACATCACCCCAAAACACCATGCCAGAAGTAAAGTTTGCAGGTAGAAATATTATGGTGTGGGCTGTCTCACAGCATATAATTCTGGCACACTTGGACTAATGGAGAAATATTATGGGACATTTTTGATAAGAAAATGAAAAAAGTTTGGATTTCCAAGCAAGACAATAGTCCCAAACACACAGCCAAGAAAACTCTGAATTAGTTTCAGACTAAGAAAATGTAACTCCCACAATAACCCAGTCAAAAAAAAACATTGATCCGTGCTCCTCTCTCCTGCTCATGGCTCTATCCATGCAGTGAGCGCAGTGTGTGCTCCTTCCTATGTAAAAAGTAGCTTTAGTCTGATGTGAAGGGGGGTTGTAAGTTTTTACAGACTGGCAGAGTGTATGCATCACTACAGATTGTGCTCCAACCTGTCTGTCAATCTCCTGCTCCATTCAACCCTCACTTGTTAAAAAGACCCTGACATACGTAAACATAATGACAAGGGGCAGCAAGCTATTCGCATCCTGAAGGTGGCAATTTGCACGTTCCAGCTAAGGATCACAGCATCCACTTTTGAATTGGCAATCTTCATTCTGATCATTTAGTCCTAAACTGATAACCTCTAGAGAGCCTTCTGGAGGTCTCCACTCACTGAGGCCAGCATGTCCAGATCTTTAGTAAATAGCAGCAATACAAGTATTTCTGATCTGGAGACTCAATGTTCTGTGGTTAAAGGTTTGTTAATAAATGTTATGAAACAGATCTGTTACAAAGGGAAAATCTCAGGATGGATTTAAACCAGCCCAGTCAATTCAATTTCTAACTAGTTTCCTCAGAAAGTTGGCTTAATCTGGTTAGGTAGGAATGCGAAGCTAATCTCTGGTTGCCTAAAACCATGTTTGTGTTCGCTTCTGCTGAACCAAGTGCAGGAAGCAGACCACAATGCCCTGCATGGTAAAAGAAAACAACCTAAGTGAACACCCGTGTCACAAGATCTGACAAAAATATGGTTAGCTGAAAAATATGTCATGATTGTTGTTAAGTACTCACTCTAACAATGAAGTTTTCAAAATAAAAATGTGGTAAAATGAAGGTCATACAATTGACCAACACAGTAAAGCTGTGCTCATAATATAAATTTATAAAAATATTTGACTGGCGTAAAAGCGGCAGTTCCGAGAAAAAATAACTTTCCTTATTATGAAGTATTGGGAGCCCTTTTTGGAATTCTCAGTAACCCCACAGGTGAGGCTCTAAAGGTCCAGTTTTTTGTTAAAGGCAAGCTTGGACAGGCAGAATGTGCCAACCCCAATCAAATTGGGTCTACCTAATTATTAGACATGAAAATGGCTTTGGAAATAATGTTTGGTCTAACAACAAGGCTTCTCCATAATTCACTGCCCTAATTGTTTAAATATATACCTTAAATAATTATCTCTATTATTAGAGACATTTTTAGTTTTGAAGGACCTGTATTAATGCAAGCTGATTAGGACACTGTAGGATGGTCAGAGCTTGCGCTGGCAACAGGAGGGTTCGGGTTGTTAGCCACAAGTGTTGTGGAAGGGTGAGATAATGTGAGGGGCTTCATAAGATAGGACTTGCTGGAGTTGCAGCAGACTGTGCTCTTATTAAACACCGCTTATTAAGTTGGAGTAACGCATTACATTACATTGTAACCATCATAACAGCGTTATGGAAATGAGAAAAGTAATTAGTTACATTACTCTGTTACCGAAAAAGTGACGCAGTTACTAACACCATTATTTTGTAACGCTGTTATTCCCAACACTGCTCATAACCATGAAAGGCAAACAGTAAGTGTAGTGGTAGTTTCTTGTTGGACCAATGTGCAAACAGGAGTGTGTGAGTTGCATGGTGAGTTGCAGTTTTTAATAATATTAGAACTGGTAAACTTCCAAAGAGTAAACTGGACACAGAGCATAGGCGATGAGACAGACATGGACCGGGCAGGCACACAGTACAATCCAACAATGAAACCAGAGACAGGGTGGAGAAATAACAAATACACCAGTAGAGATAATCAGATAAAATCTACAGCAGTTGGGGCAGAGAGAATGCAAGGCAACTGAACGAGGGAGGTTAAAAAACACAAATGAGCAGGAACACAGAGAAGTCCAGGGAAATCTAACAGGAAATAAACTCTAAATGGATAGAACACTAAAACACAAAGCTTTATATTCATGGTTGATGTCATTTCATGTCTATTTAATACATACAGTTTTATTCAGCCGATCTGATGTTTGTAATTGTGTAATTTCTGCAATAATGCTGTAAATTACCAGTCTTATTCAATGCCTAAACATATTAAATGCTAAGAATATATAGAAGTTAAACTGAAAATGAATCATTCACCATGGTTATATCCACCAATGCTAGCTCTAGCACTTCCATTTGAATTTGTTAGCAGGAAGCAAAGCACATTGCAGGTGCTGAGCTCAATTTTTGGCAAAAACTCCAGAATAGATTAAAACACGAAAGGAAGGTACCTTGGCTGCCATATTAGGGAACATTTCCTTAAGCCCAAAGAATGTTACTTTCACAGTATGTATTTACACACCCTGTAGTGCAGCAGCTTTGGGTGAATAACTGTGTCATAATAGCTGCAAGTTAAACTGATGGCCAATTAGCAAGTAGCCACTCAATTAACAGTGTTTTGATATACAGACCGGAGCTTTAGGTGAGGAAAAGATTGTGCTGCTGTGAGCAAAAGCACACATGACAGGCGTTTTATTTTATCACAGCAGAATCTCAAATAGAAGAGTTTACTGAAATGAGTCAGGATATTTGGGCTGGTGTGTGTCTGTTTAGGAAGGCCCTTTGATATAGTGTAAATATCAACTAAAAGATATTTGTGCAAACACTAACAGAGGGTAATAATTTAATTTTAAAGGTTTGATTAACACTTTTATTCCATTGGAAGAATTTATACATTTAAAGATTGTTAGGATTAGTCAGGCTGAAGAACGAATCCTATCAGGCCTTTTTGGCCTGTGGGACTCCAGAAGCAGCTCATAGGTACCGGCAGTCCAAGCGGCATGCGGCTCGGGTGGCTGCTGAGACAAAAACTTGGGCGTGGGAGGAGTTCGGGGAGGCCATGGAAAACGACTTCCGTACGGCTTCGAGGAGATTCTGGTCCACCATCCGGCACCTCAGGGGGGGGAGGTACACCATCAACACTGTTTACGGTGGGGAGGGTGTGCTGCTGACCTCAACGCGGGACGTTATGGGTCGGTGGGCAGAGTACTTCGAAGACCTCCTCAATCCCACCGGCATGACTTCCACTGAGGAAGCGGGGCCTGGGGACCTTGGGGCGGGCTCTCCAATCTCTGGTGTTGAGGTCACCTAGGTGATTAAAAAGCTCCTCGGTGGTAAGGCCCCGGGGCTGGATGAGATTTGCCCAAAGTTCCTTAAGGCTCCGGATGTTGTAGGGATGTGTTGGTTAACACGACTCTCCAGCATTGCGTGGACATCGGGGGCATTTCCACTGGATTGGCAGACTGGCGTAGTAGTCCCCCTATTCAAAAAGCGGGACCGTATAGTGTATTCCGACTATATGGGAGTCACACTCATAAGCCTCCCTGGTAAGGTCTATTCGGGGGTTCTGGAGAGGAGGGTCCGTCGGATAGTTGAACCTCGGATTCAGGAAGAGCAGTGTGGTTTTCGTTCCTGGCCATGGAACACTGGACCAGCTCTACACTCTCAGCAGTGTCCTGGAAGGTGCATGGGAATTCGCCCAACAGGTCTACATGTGCTTTGTGGGCTTGGATAAGGCGTTCGACTGTATCCCTCGAGGAATCCTTTGGCGGGTACTCCGGGAGTATGGGGTACCGGGCCCTTTGATATGGGCTGTTAGGTCACTGTACGACCAGTCTTAGAGCTTGTTCTACATTGACGGCAATAAGTCGGACTCGTTCTGGTGAGGGTTGGACTCCGCCAAGGTTGCCCTTTGTCACCGATTCTGTTCATAACTTTTATGGACAGAGTTTCTAGGCGCAGCCAAGGTGTTGAGGGGATTCGGTGGCCGTAGGATTGCGTCTCTGCTTTTTGTGGAGGATGTGGTCACATTGGCTGCATCAGCTCATGATCTACAGCTCTCACTGGAGCAGTTTGCAGCCGAGTGTGAAGCGGCCGGGATAAGAATCAGTGCCTCCAAGTTCGAGGCCATGGTCTTGAGCCAGAAAAGGGTAGAGTGCCTTCTCCGGGTCGGGGGGGGAGGTCCTGCCTCAAGTGGAGGAGTTCAAGTATCTTGGGGTGTTGTTCACGAATGAGGGAAAAATGGAGCGGGAGGTCGATAGACAGATTGGTGCTGCATCAGCAGTGATGCAGGCGTTGTACCGGTCTGTCGTGGTGAAGAGAGAGCTGAGTCAAAAAGCGAAGCTCTCGATTTACCAATCGATCTACGTTCCTACCCTCATCTATGGTCATGAGCTTTGGGTCATGACCGATAGAATGAGATCATGGATACAAGTGGCCGAAAGGAGTTTCCTCCACAGGGTGTCTGGGCTCTCCCTTAGAGATACCGTGAGAAGCTCGGTCATCCAGAGGGACTCAGAGTAGAACCGCTGCTTCTCCACATCAAGAGGAGCCAGTTGAGGTGGCTCGGGCATCTGATTAGAACGCCTCCCTGGTGAGGTGTTCCGGGCAAGTCCCACCGGGAGGAGGCCCAGAGGATGACCCACGACATGCTGGAGGGATTATGTTTCTCAGGTGGCATGGGAACGCCTTGGATTCCCCCAAACGAGCTGGCCCAAGTGGCTGGGGAGAGGTAAGTCTGGGTCTCTCTGCAATGTAGCATATAGACAATCAAACGGATGGATGGATGAATGAATGGATGGATGGATAAAGAAGGCATCTAGAGCTAACCTATTGGAAATTAGTGGTCTAAGCCTAAAAGCCAAATCTATGCCAGGAAACCAACCAGTTGAAATAAACTCTTACAAATCTGGCCAGAATGATGCCAAAAGTTTGTCCAAAGTTAAATGTCCAAAAGGGACATCTAACTAAATGTTAGCCTGCGTGAATGAATATATTTTAGCCTTTTTATATAATTTTAATGTATGGATTTGACAATATACAATACATTTGAAGGAACTCAGTACATGCCTTCAGAAATCATCATCTTTGAACCTGAAAAAGAGATTATTAGAATCAAATCATTAAAAGCCCAAAAATATCATGCCATTCATTCCCATGATCAGTTTGTATGAATTCTGCTGTAAATCCAAATTAGAATTCCAGAAAACTGAAACTAAGGAAGCTGGGATCACTGTAAACAATAGTAGAGATATGATTCTCGGTTCTGTTCTTTATAAAAAATAAATTATTTAACTTTTGAGATCCTTCAAATGAAACTAAATCTGTATTAAAGCAATAGAAATAAGACAAAAACCCTAAAGCAAGTATTTAATGCCATACCATCATATTACTTATGACATTTAATGCAATCTCATGCCAGAATGTGAAATAACACAATTCACCTGTGGCAGAAAAATGTGACTATTCCACATAGTCTGAAGAACATTTCCTACATTTTCTACTGTGATGCAGCATCTATTCTGCTCCTGATGATGTCTGATGTTCTGTCACTATACCTTTACCTTGATGTATTGATGTTGACGACTGACGAGGTCAAATGTTCTGTTTAAGGCCACAAGTTGGATTTGTCGGATAGTATTAAACCAAATCCCTCCAGTGCCCTTATTTAAGGGTTCAAATCCAATCTTGCTCTGTAGTTCCCAGTCTGTTTTGTTTTTTACTCTTGCTTTGATTCTGGATTCTTGACTTTTCCTTTTGTTTTCACATACAGATGGGTAAAATGTTTCTGAATAAGACATTAAAAATAATAAAGGAAAAAAGTTAAATTACCTTCCAATGAAGGATTTTGTCTTACAATAATTTAAATCTTCACTGCTCTGATTGGTCAAAGATATAAATAATGACCTTTATTATTAAAAGGACTGGGTTAAAGGAAGCTGAGCAGAGAAAAATGTCCTGAGATCAATACATGTCTGTTGGTAAATTTGGCTTTGTTGGCAATGGATTGAATGAACTTTTGTTACAGTTTTATTTGTGCTGTTGTGTTACAGAATATACATTTGGTTTAACTTCCTGGATGTGTGGTTAACTGAGTCATAACCATGACAGTCAAACAATTAGTGTCACATAGTGGTGGTTTCTTGCAGGACCAATGTGCAAACAGGAGTGTGGGAGCCGCATGGTGAGTTGCAGTTTTTAATAATAATAGAACTGGTAAACTTACATAGAGTAAACTGGACACAGAGGATAGGCGATGAGACGGAAATGAACCAGGCAGGCACACAGTAGAATCCAGAGACAGGGTGGAGAAATAACCAATAAACTAGAAGTGCTAATCAGATCAAATTTGGAGCAGCTGGGGCAGAGAGAATGCAAGGCAACTGAAGGAGGGAGGCTAAATTACACAGATGAACAGGAACACAGAGAAGTCCAGGGAAATAAGAAAAATCGAACAGGACATTAACTCTAGATAGATAGAAGACTAATACACAAAAGAATAAACTAATAAGAAACACACACAACAACAACACGCATAAGGAAAAGAACTAAAGAAGCCAAAACCTAAAGAAAAAAACAAAGTAAACGGTAAAGAAATTGTTGAAATATCCACAAAATTAAATAAAAAAACACTTGCAGATTGTGACAGATAGTACAGGTGCTGAACCCAAGATTTACCATCCTTATGCCTTAAATCTAGATACATTAATTGTTATTGTTATTAGATATGTATCTAAAGTTAATTTCTGTTTATGTAGATGATTATGGCTTATAGCAAACCAGAATTCTTTCAGATAAAGAAACGTGTGAGATGTAACATTTTTGGTGACTTGAATCTTTATATAATGAGTTTCACTTTTAATATTTAATTACTAAAAATAAATTAAATCATATTCTAATTCAGTGAGAAACAACTGATGCACATAAGTTACTTGCCCATGATTGGACAGCCGATTGTTCCAAACCTGTTTGCAAAAAAAGCAACAAACCACGGAAGGTCAGCGTTGGTTTTGTAGCATGATGCAAACCACACACACACACACACGCACACACACACACACACACACACACACACACACACACACACACACACACACACACACACACACACACACACACACACACACACACACACACACACACACACACACACACAAACCAAAACTGCTAACGTGCAGGTCTTAGTCAATCCTGTTCAGTTTCAATTAAAATCACTTTCCTGTGTATGTGTCCCAGCAGGGCTTCTGTTCTTCTACACTAACCCTCAAGTCAAGGTAGTGAATAATGGAGCTTGTCATTTGCTGGCCTACTTTTCACATACACACTAAAAGCCTTGTCAGCAGGTAAGGTAAATTTCAAATGACCCCCTGAATTGCACACATATTAATGGATGTTTCTGCAGTGTGTTGCAGATAATTGGTGCACAGTGAAGGATTCTGCAAAGCTATTCAGACGTCCATACTCTACTGGTGGATGTCTTGTCAACTGATGCTTCATGTTCAAACTGTCTGGGTATGCATATTTGCCTTTACAAGTTTTGTTTGCCATGCAGTATGAATGCAAGCATGGTGGCCTGTCAACTCCTATTCTCTAAATCAGCATGCATATATCTGTCAAGTGTGTTTAAATTTTCTGCATTACAGAGCTGAGAGTGAGAGAATGTCCATGGGGATTCAGCACCATGTGCTAGCTGTCAGAATGTCAGAGGTCTTTCCCCTTCAGCAGGGACCATTAAAACTGTGTTCATGGTACAAAGGCTGGGTGAAGGCATGCAGATGTGAAGGTACTGAGAGAGTACACCAAGTGGTGTTGTAAAGTGGGTGTTGTGCTGTGTTGCATGAATAGTACGGAATCAGTCCCTGCTGTTTCTTGAAGAATCACACGATGATTTTAAAATGGAAAGGTTATAGACATTGTGTCTTCTGTGGTTTAATGCAGTCTTTGTGTAGAGCTTTAAAAGATGACTTTATTAAACTGCATTAACTGTGAACACAAGTGGTGCCAAACGAAAGCCTCCATTCACAAGGAAAGCATTAGAATGGTGAAGGACCAGAATGTTTCCTCTTTAGAATGCTCCATATTCTGTCAAAAGCAACAAACCAGATGGTGTTTGAACTTCATTCAGGCTTTATTTATGTTTGGATATTAAAACGACTGTATTAGCAGTCTTTACTTTGGATGTACTTGACCTTCTTAATTATTAAAATTCTGATGAAGAATTGTGGAAAAAATATCTAAAGGTTTTTGTGGACAGTTGGGGACACCAAGATGCAACTCTATGCTGGAGTTCTCTTACAGTGAGCTTTGGAAATGTCTTTACCTCTCTTACCATCCTCGTTACTGCTCAGGGGGGGGGAGCCTTGTTTGTTACGCCTCCAGCTGTTTTAATCTTCTTTAATATTGTTCTGACTGTAGATAATGACAAGTTAAAATAAGTTGCAATTTTGTTCTGGCCATTTTATGAGAATATAAGTAATACGTATCTGTGGTATGTCATATTTATACCTCAGGGTGTTCAATTACGTGTGTTATGGGTAACAACATCTATCACACCTTTAGTCCTACTAAAATCAATTATTTCTATATGAGATTGTTTTCAATTTAAAGTTTTAATAGAAAAATGACCTGGTCTTTACTAGGTTCTAATAAACCTCAATTGTGCAAAAACTGACAATGGATCCGACACAGTCAGTGTTTATTAAAAAAGATGAAGCAGAAAATAGAGAAATTTGTAAAAGAAAAAGAAATCACAGGATAGAAACTATATTCTTACAATAAAAATGCATAAAACTCTAAAATTAGAAGGATTGCAGTTGTATATTTGTCATTTAAATTATTACTGTATTTTGATAGAATCTTAATGATACATTTTCAATACAAAAATATGAGTCATACAAAAATGAAACAGTGAAATTTTAAACTAGAATTAAGATTAATGATAAAATGATAAATTATCAATTTTCAGTTTCTAAGTTAAATGGTGCATATTTTAATTAAACTGTATATAACACTAAAATATCGACTGCTACTATAATTATTTAGGAAATTAATGACATTTCTACAGTTGTCAAACCAAACCTAATGTATGAGAGGTGATATGTAACAACTGCTTTGGCTCGTTCATAATTAAACATTATATAATAAATCATCAACAATGACCAACAATCTTCAGTCAATCTATTCATTTGTGGTTCTAAAAAGCTCTCCTCTATAGAGATGAGCTCCTGTTGAACTTTACTAAAACTTATCAGACACATGAAGAACTTGCCTTCCTGCTTCTTTCGAACTTTCTCCCCTCCTCTCATTCATGTCTTGTATTTGTTTTGTCACCTTCCATTGACCCTTTCTTGAGCTGACTCACCCTCCATGTTCCACTTTCCATCTCTCTGATTTCGTCTCATGCATGATATTTAAATCTTCCACCAGCTCCCTATGTTCATCTAACAGAAAGTGATAGGGTAGAGCCTGGCTGTGTGTGGCAACCACTGTAGTGCTCCCTGAAAGTGAACCACTGATATATTTATCACGGCACATGCAGCAATGCTGTGCTGCAGAAGCGGTGTTCTGCACCTTCAGTCTGTCGTAAGGGTGTAGTGGGTGAACATATGTGTGAGCTGACTGTGTGTGTGCATCTTTCAGCTTGTTTAGATCTGGCACCTTCCATAAAAGCCTATTATGTGCAAGAAAGCAGCAATACAACATAGTGCAGCTAATGCATTCCCCTGTGTGTATCTATGTCTGTGCTCACTGTCCTATATTTGACTACATTTCTGTTAGTGCTGCAAAGAATAAGGGTAAAATGTCACTGTGATACTTTGGCAGAAATTGCAGTGATGATTTTAATAAAAATGTATCTTTTCTTTATGTACCATCATGCACTGTCCACACCACTCTCGGTGGGTTTTAGCATCTCAGCCACTAAACATATGGCTCTGGTGCGGCCATTAAGAACAATTATATGTTATAGCTCCCAGTCCCTGATTGTCAACGTTTCTGTATGTAGAAAAGTTCATCAGTTTAACCTGATGACTGAGGTATACACCTGTGCATACACTTTGATGCTAAATGTATTGGATCCATTTCCATTACACAAATATGAATTTAAAAGACATCCCCTTCTTAATCTATAGGTCTTGGTCCTACCTTTGGCACTACAAGAGCTACAAGCCTTCTAAAAAGGTTTTCCACAGGCTTTAGTGGGTTGTTAATGGGAATTTTTGACCATTGCTCCAAAAGAAAATTTTTGAGGTCAGACATTGAAGTTGGATGAAAAGCTCTGGCTCACAGTCTCCACTCTAATTCACCAGAAAGGTGTTCTGTTTAGTCTGACATGATATTCAAGCACCTGCAACTCAAAAAATGTGTTTGCTTATTCTATGCTGTTATTGTGCCAAATACCCCAGAAATTGACTCCCATTGACTTCCATTTAACTCATAGAACCTGCTATCCCCCAAAAGGGTCATGGGGGGATATAGCGGTTGCACAACCTGGATGTGTGGAATCTAACCATTGTTTTTATAGATAGAAACATTTGTAGGTCATTACAAATGTAGTTTCTTGCAAAAGTGTTAATGTCCCTTAAAGTATATATATATTTTTTTCGTTACTGTGTTAATATTCACCTACCAAACTGTCTTCATCATACTCTGACAGGGAGCTGGAAATAGTTTTTTTCTCAGCCATTTCTGGCCTGAATAGGTTATTTAGCTCTAGAAAGAAGTACTGATACCAGGCTCAGATGCTAAATGCCAGGTAACCAATATTTCTTATTCTGCTAAAATAACCCATTGACTGTACAAACAAGGAGTTAAAGTATGGAACACACAACGTTTAGTTTGGTTAAACCTAAACTTACAGAAATCTCTTACAGGATCAAATTTTTTCCGCTTGAGACTCAAAAATATGAGATTTGTTTCGCCTCAAGAGGGCTAATGAGTGACTATGTGTGTGGGCTGTGGAGACAAAGTTCAGCTACTTGTGCACATGTGAAAAAAATGTTTTATTCAATATTTTTTGCCACTAGTGGCCATAATTTGCAGTATTTAGACACAAAATTGGTGATCAGAGAAGGGGGGGGACATGCAGCAAAGGTCACAAAGTCAGGAATTGAACCCCGGATGGCTGCGTCAAGGACTAAAGCCTCCATTTATGCAACAACTGTTTTACATCTGTGTCATACGCCGCTCTTGTGTGGACTATTATTTCAGTCTTTGTGAGGACCTACACTGGTAAGAAATGCAAAGAGCTGCAACTTAAAATTTTTCTCTCAGACCATCCTGCATGTACAGAGTTGAAAGAACAGCACAAATGTTTTCTCTAATTTAGATAGTTTAAGATGTTGTAATCTGATGTGTTTAAACAGAATCAATATAGTATTAAAGAAGAACATTGTAGGAATATAAACCCTCTTATTTGTTTAAAATGATCAAAAACCATCTGGGGTTATACATCTCTAGATATAGACATATTGTTATAGTTGAAAACCAGGTGAGTCTAGTACAAGCAACAACTACAGAGGCACAATTACGAGTTAAACAAGTTTATTGATAAACAGGAAAATGCAACAAGGTCATTGGGGAATCCATGATCCGCTGTTCAAGACACTGAGGAAGAGAGGTAAGTGAGTACATGCGGTTGGTGGTAATGTGTGATATGAAATGTTTGATGGCAGGTCTTACTTGTTAGGAGGAAGATGAGTTTCCGTAGAAGGTGAGTAACGCTACGGAGACTGAGTTTGACAGGTGAGGTTGCAGTGAGGTGGTTATTGATCTTTTCCAGATGGTGTATGTGAAGTTGGAGGGTGGACAGGTAGGAGTCTTGTGGGCAGATGATCCAGAGAAGAGGTTAGCGCCTTCTGTGGGTTCACAGGTTCCAGGAAGCTGAAGGAGACTCTTGAGAGGAAAAGCAAAGTGAAGTGCCTTCAGCCAAATGAACACGGATGGGGAGAAAA
Source organism: Characodon lateralis (assembly GCA_036250325.1). NCBI lineage: Eukaryota > Metazoa > Chordata > Actinopteri > Cyprinodontiformes > Goodeidae > Characodon > Characodon lateralis. Next base: position 6,743 of record JAHUTJ010017755.1, on the reverse strand, counting down.
CCAGGTCTGGGTCCTTCGAGTTCCTTTCCACTCTACAGAGAGAAGAGTAACTGTGAGTAAACAATAAGGTCACAGGAAACAAGAAAATAGAGCTAGTCTGTTGGTCTGATTGTCACTTAGGTGAGTTAACAATCTGAGGCCCCCCTTCAGGATTGCAGCTGCTTAAAAAGGCTCCTCTTGATTAGCCCAGATAATCTTCAGATGCCTGTCACACCCTGCAGGAGGAGGTGAGAGAGAAACCACATTACTCAGCTCCATGACATGATGCATATACATTGATAAGTATATGTTAAAGTTGTTTTTCTCGTTGTTGCTTTTTTAGTTTTAAAATTCAACTGTATCCCTGATGGAGAAATCCTTTGTCCTTTTATACAGCATTATTTGGATGATCTGCACTTACCTAATAAAACAAGATTTCACAGTAACAAAATGATTGGCTTCTCTCATCTCCCACAGCCACCTTCCGGCAAGAGACTGTGGTGTGTGGGTGTCTGAGTCTATTCAGGGTTGGACACTTATATATACTGCTTTGTCCCTCTGTGTCCTTGTCCTAGTTCAACAGAAGAAAAAAAAAGCATGCAGCAACAGAAGAGGAGGGGAGAAAAACTGAAATTATTGTCATAAGAACAAGATGTCTCTCAGTCGAAAACAATTTCAGTCAGACAATATTAAAAAGATCTATTTTACTTGAGTGTAGAAATCTGAAGAAAGCCTCAAATCATAAAAACAATGTCTCATTTTTGAAAAACCGGGGTATTTATATAGCTATCCATTGTCTACATTCACTTTTCCTTTCAGGCTTGACAGGGGTTGATGGTGCCTAATTTATTGGGCAAGAGGCATGGTACACCCTGGGTAAGTCACCGGTCCATCACAAGGTGATATAGAAACAGTCGGGGCCACCAACCAAGCACACACACACAAACAATATGAGCAGGACAAGATGGTGGCACGTAAACGCAGGTGGCCAGGTACTGCGATTTCACCTAACCTATCAACAACCTGGGTTGTCGCAAAATATCAGATGGACAAAGCCACAATGTCTTAAAGTGAGGAAAATCTACATTTGATGCAGTGGGTGGTGTTAATACTTCAATTCACTACAATCTGTACATTGGCATGGAGCAACTGGTTAGCAGCGGGTTGCCCAACAGCTGTCCGTGCTTCCTCTCTGCTTGTCGGGTCCTGGAGCCAATACAATGCCTACTCAAAGATCTTGAACAGTGGGTGTTCTGATGTTCAACACAGTGGTGAACAGATTGATTGTGGATCAAGGAGACTAGCACAGGTGAATTCTTAAATTATATTGTTCATTCTATTACTACAGAGTGGAGACATCAATTCAAACCCAGGATCTATCAGCTGTTCCCAAACAGAGGATAGAGGCTTCGGCTTACGCCTGGCGTCACGCCTAACAACGACTTCAGTCATAGTAAATGATACTGTCAGACAACCTACATGTGCACTACAAACAACTCGCTTAACACCGTGTGTAGTGAGGGTAAACACTGCTGTAGGGAACGCTTTAACACCATGCACATCCTCACTTTCTGCGGGCATGTGCAATAAAAAGGCAACTTTAAGACAGCCCACATTTAAACTATTTCAGACAGTAAACCATGCAAATGTGCTATGGGACCCCATTGTTAAGCCCAAGGGAATTCTAGGTGGACATTTGAACATTACGAATGTTGTGTTAAAGACAAAGCAGTTGGAGCAGCTGTTAAACGACTCAAACTTGGACTTTTTATGTTTGTCAGAATCTTGGTTAAAACCTTCAACACCACAGACTGTATTTCAAGTATCCGGTTACAATATATTTTTCGATGTGAAAGGAAGGTGGATTAATTATTTATGTCAAGGACAAGTTCCATTGTAAATTGATTGGAAATCTTAATGACTCATTGGAAAGTGTTGGAGTATCCACTAGACTCTCACCTGAAATGTCTTTCATTGTCATTGTGTTGTATAGACCCCGATCAGCAAAGGATATTTTCTTCAAATATCTCACAGAAATGCTTAAAACATTTGATAAAAAGGAAATCATTTTGTTGGGCGATTTTAACAACAACTGGCTGGATAAGAGTAATAGAAAGAAATTTAAATAACAATCTTGTTCAAAGAATAAAACAGAAAAATATGTACCTTGGATGAATGAGTCACCGTGGAATTTAAAGAAGTTAAGAGATGGTGCATTAAAAAAGTCCCTTAAAATTGGTCTTATGACTGATCGACTTGTATATAAATCTCTTAGAAACAAAGTTACAATGTTGTTGAGAAAAAGTAAGGCAAACTTTTATCTCAACCTAATTAAGCAAGCACAGGGTAATACAAAGAGGATTTTGCCAAGAACATCATAAAGGTCTTAAAATCAAACTTAATATAAACAGAAATATTGGAAATGACTCTCAAATTGTTGGAAATTATTTCAATAATTACTTTACTGAATCAGTCAAAGAGTTATACAGAAATCCAAATGATTTGATTCTGGTTTCCGATTTAACTGTTCCAAATGAAGAAAATGCTCTGTGGTTGGAAACAATCAATTAATTTAAAATAAAGAAAATTTTCCTATCACTTACTAGTTCTAAAATGAGAGATAACTAACATCCTTCTCACTTCTCACTTCTATTACCCACATCACAAATAAATCAATTCAAGAGAGCTTATTTCGAAATACTCTTAAAATTGCAATCATTACTCCAATATTTAAAACAGAAGACAAACATGATGTATGCAATTATAGACCTATTAGCATAGTTCCTGTAGTCTCAAGAGTTATTGAGAAAGTCATTGTTGAAAAGTTATCAGACCATCTAAATAGAAATAACTTATTACATCCTATGCAGTTCGGATACAAAAGAAATCATTCCACATAAACTGCAAGTTGTTATTTTATAGAGCAAGTAAAGCCCAAATTGGACAAAGGCAGAGTATTGGGTGCCATATTTTTGGATCTTCGCAAGGCATTTGAAACAGTTGACCAAACTGTACTACTATCTAAGATCAGAGAGTATAGTTTATCGCACAGTGCACTGGAGTTGATAAAACCCTAATTTAGGGGCCGCGTGGAGTGCATTAAGGTCAACAATAAGCTCTCAACACCAAATGCTTGTGATATGGGTGTCCCACAGGGCTCCGTCTTTGGGCCTTGATTGTTTATGCTCTACATTATGGATCTTCCTTCAGTGTGTGGTGAGGTAGACATACAAATGTATGCTCATGACACTGTCCTCCATGTCCATGGAAAGGATGCCATTAGTGTAGCTGACAAAGTAACTAAAGTAATGGACAATGTTGCAGACTGGCTTACCTGATCCTGTCTCACACTGAATGTTAAAAAACAAATGTTGCAATGTATTTTACCAAGTCCAGGAAACAAAAGTTTGACTCTCCTATTGTTGTAAAAGATTAAAAAAAAAAATTAATTGTGGAAGAATTCAAATATCTCTGTGTTGTTTTGGATCCAACATTTGGATTTAAAACACATGTTAAGAACCAGTGTAATACTGTGAAATACAATCTGTCAGTTTATGGGAACATCAGAAATATGCTCACTTATGAGGCTGCACAAATGTATTTACATTGAATGATCAATTCTCATATTGATTATTGTATCTCTTCTTGGACCCAAGCAAATGTCTCAATATTAAAACCCTTGAAATCATTCTATAATCAGGCTTTAAAGATACTCGATAAAAAGCCTTTAAGGCATCATCATTGTCAGATTCTTAGTAAGTATAATATATATTAAGTTTTGATATTTTAATCGTATAATGAGATGTGCAACTAATTTGGATGATTTGAACAAGCCCACACCACCACTGAAGAGATTTGTACAGCTTTGCTCTGAGCAGATGGCTAGAACATTTAGGTCCACAGCTCGTAATAACTGTAGACTACCTCAAAGATGGTCAACCTATGCATAGACTGCCTTTTCATACAGAGCCATCAAAGAATGGAACAATCTCCCAGATAGACTGAAATTATGCTCTGATCTGCATGATTTCTCATGAAAGGTAAGAGAGGAACAACTGGGAAACCAGTAACGTTAACATTAACTATGATCATGTTTAATATAATGTTATGTCCTTATTTTAAAATGTAGAAATACGTTTTATGTAAATGGTGGGCAATTATATCCATTTATTCAGGATGAAGCTAAGACATAATGCATTAGGTGCATTTAATATGACACATTCAACATCTGGCTAGCAACCACTGTGTTTTTGCAGTGCCATGAAAAAATCTTTACCCCTTACAAATTTTTAATTTTGGTCACTTTTAAATGCTTTGGATGAAATATGAGGAAATATGAGAACAGTTTTCAATTGATAATTTCAATTTCAAAATCTATCTAATCCAACCTGTCCCTGTATGAATAAGTAATTTCCCCCTAAACATAATATCTGGTTGTTTCACCCCTGGAAGCAACTGCTGACATAAAGAGTTTAGTCCTTTACATCACTGTGGAGGAATTTGGACCCATTCTGCTTTGCCTGTTTTAATTCAGCCACCTTGGAGGTTTTTCTAGCATAAACGTCCTGTTTAACAGGACGTTTATGCCGGTTTATCAGATTTAAGTCCAGGTTTTGACTAGGCCACTCCAAATCCTTACTTTTTTTTTCTTTTTGACCCATTCAGAGTTTTGCTTACATTTGTGCTGTTGTGGTGGTAGAGATAATTCTGGTTAATTTGCATCCTCGACTCCTTGGCTTTGATTAGCCAATCATCACTTGGTTCACCTAATATAAATAGCCAATTACAGCTGGTGTTGTTAGTAGGCTGAGCTCTCCTCTGACACAGAGTCCCAATCCCCTTTTTGTGGGTCTCCTCCTGCCTCTTGAGTTGGGTCAAAGCTGACAAACAGGCAATATAAGCTAAGCTAACCTTTTGCACTGATGTATGACAGGCGCCCCCTGATCAGAACTGTGGATCTGGTTTGCTGTTAATCATCAATAGTAGAAGGACTTTCACCATCCTGCAACTGCTCCAGTTGGCTGCAGGAATGCTGTTGATTTTCCTTATTTGCCTTCAAATTGCCTTTTATTTGTCCTTGACTTTCACCCCTGACTTGCCTAGTTCAAAAACGTTGACATTAACTGTAACAAATGAGGTCCATTGTTACTTAGATGTTATCATGGGTACTTCTGGGACCTCTGAATGAGTCGTCAGTGCACTCCTAAATTAACTTTGGTAGGCTTGCCACTCCTGGGAATGCTCTTTACTGTTCCATGTTTTTTTATTTATTTTCTATTTGTGAATAATAGTTTTCACTGTGGTTCTCTCTAGAAATCTTTATAATCTTTCCATACTGATATTGTTCAATTTTTAGATCAGGGCATAACATCCTGCTTTCTGATATATTTTTGCCTACTTTGTGTTGTCAGAGCGATTCTATTTAAGTGATTTCTGGCTTCTGCTGATCAGCCAGTAAAGAGACCTTGCTGTGGCTTGTAAAATTAACCCCCCAAAAATAATTAATAAGCATTCGGTTGTAATCTAATGGAAGCCATCCCTTATTTGCATAGGGTCAAGTTATTTTGGATAACTTATTGTCTTAACAAATGAAATCATCATTTGAAAACTGCAATTTGGATGAGGGCGAATACTTTTCCACAGCCCTGTACACGATGTCATTGTAAAGAAATGTAGTTTCTATCTTAATATACAAAGACCTGCACATTGATTAGCTCTTCTGGTAAAAATGTATAAAAAGACATACAATGAATTTTGCCTTTACTGGAGCAGTGTAATCTCACAGAGATGTGTTTTTAAAGTCCAATTTGACATTGGAGTACATCTTCAGTGGGTTTAGTTGCTAAGGTTTTTTGGCAGCAAACAATCCAGGTGTATCTGTTGTGAAACAAAGGGGAAAATGCAGAAATGCATCTCAAACAAGCATGGTATGCCTGTGATGCTGTGGTCATATTGCTGTTTCAAAGCATTCAGGAACCTGGATTTATTATCCAGTGTGAAACGCCTTTCTCCAACTAAACATTCATTTATATTAGTTTTTTTTTTTTTCACTTTCTTTCCAGAGGTGCCAGTAAGAACAGTGGTTCTGTTTTCAGAAGCAATCGATTTCTTAGGATGTAAAAGGCTAAATACTCTTGTTACTTATAGATTCTGTTGAGGTAAAATAATGCTATCACTGATATCCTTGCGGCCTCAACCTCACCCAGTCCGGATGTCGTGAGAAAGAACAGGTGAAGAGCAGGAACTTAAGATTAACACAAGTTTAATTTGGAAGATAATAAGTCCAATGATTTCCAATGCAAAATGAATACATACAGAATAACACAAAGAAATATAATTACATAAGGCCTTACATAGAGATCGCAGGTTTCAGCAAAGCATGGCTGTCTCTACCCAGATGTCTACCTCATTGCAAACGCCAGCCCATCTTATACCTTCACTTCAAAGCTTACTGGCAGTGCCTCCCCCTTATGCTGTCTGGTGATGTAAATCAGCCAAGCTCCCTTGTGGTATCAATATCATGCCCAAAAGTCGACATTTATTGCTTTATTATCCATACAGCCAGCATTTACTGTTTGCAGTTGTTGGGAACTTCCTAACCTCTGTTTCACCCCTGCTCCATCCTGACTCCTGCTGTAATCTGTGATTCCTCCTCAAGGCTCACTCATGTTAAATCTCAGTTTAATGTTCCCACATGCAAACTAAACTAATAGCATGAAAGTACATGATTTTAATTCTCAACAATTCTAAAGCATGTTCAATAT
>JAHUTJ010017754.1:0-19825 GCA_036250325.1 Characodon lateralis | reverse complement strand
ACTTGATTACACACAGGTGGATTCTATTTATCATCATCAGTCATTTGGGACAACATTGGATCATTCAGAGATCCTCACTGAACTTCTGGAGTGAGTTTGCTGTACTGAAAGTAAAGGGACCAAATAATATTGCACGCCCCACTTTTCATTTTTTTATTTGTTAAAAATGTTTGACACATCCAATAAATGCCATTCCACTTCACGATTGTGTCCCACTTGTTGATTCTTCACAAAAAATTTGAATTTTATATCTTTATGTTTGAAGCCTGAAATGTGGCGAAAGGTTGAAAAGTTCAAGGGGGCCGAATACTTTCGCAAGGCACTGTATACTCATGCCAGGCAATAAAATGCTAACTAATTACTTAAAAATCACACAATATAATTTTCTGGATTTTTGTTTTAGATTCCGTCACAGACAGTTGAAGAGTACCTATGACAAAAATTCGCAAGGGGGAAAACCTGCAAAATCGGCAGTGTATCAAATACTTGTTCTCAAAGCATATTCATATTTTAGAATAGCCCAGGCAAAAACCAGACTTAAACATTGATGTCAGAAATGTCATTTCTTCATCATACAACTGAAAGCACCATAATGATGGTTGCTTCTGCAGCCAATGAGGTATGCTTTAATCGAAATGCTGGTAATAACTGCTAGATAAATTCAAAATTTTGTATTCTTCTATTTTCTCCATGTCTCTGGCCTCTGAATAACTATGTCATTTAGTAAATGCTGGGACTTTATGCTCAGCATATATAAATCTTAGGTTTTATCAAAGGTTGTTTGGCCTTGAAAAGTGTTGAAGCAATGCTTCATTACCCTTAATTTGGGCAGACAGAAGGTTTAGTAATAAAGTTGTAAAAAAGTGATCACCTTTATGTGTGCTTCCTTATTACTGAGTAGAGACCAGAGTGTAGATGGATTTTACTTACTGCATTTTCAGTGTTTTATTAATCAACAAACAGTTAATTCACAGTGACTAGCACTGAAATATATGTCTGCTTAATCAAAGTCATAAATCAGAGTTTAGGTCAGCACCATGTTTTATGATAAATGATGGGTATGGAGAATCAGTAATTTTCATAGGGAAGACAGTATTGGTCCTAACCACAGTAGAAGGAAGGAAGCAGGGCTGTTGGTATGTGACTGTTTTTTATAGTGGGTTGTAAAAGAAAGGTGTTGAATGACATGTTTGTTAAGAAAGTTCATCCAGAAAAGTAAAGTTGACAGTGATGTCATTCTTTTTTTCTGTCTTTCTCTCTCTACACTAGCTGTTAACAGGAACCTTGGACGGGAAGCTACGACTGTTTCACTCTAGCATAGGGTCCCATTTATCCCATGATACCAGCGCTGCTGTGCATTGCATCTCTAACGTGACTGTGTAATAACAGCTGGCTGCAGGAATGACCATGCAGCATTCATTAAGGCACCTGAAAGCCACAGGCAAGGATTTTATGAGAAACAAAGAATTTATGTATTTTGTTTCTACTGCCTTCAGCTCAAAGATGATCAAAATGTAAAACATTAGTGCTCTTGTGTGTTCAGCTTTGTGTGCTATGTATTTTGAAAATAAGCAACAGATTACAGCTTGTTCAGCTTAGCTAATCTCCCTGTGTTTACTTATTTCCATCTGACTGAGATTCAAAGGAATGTCAGAGTTCACTAAGAAAGCCTTTGTTCAGTTAACCACAGTAATGTGATGTGCCTGTATTTGACAATTGGGACGAAATTTGCCAAAAAACAACATTAACATAGGTCATTCTAATTACTTAAACATTTAGATGCTTAAGCATCACAATAGTTATTGTTACTTACTGTATGTGGAACAGATGTATACTATCACAGGCGGAGACCACTATTTAGCAAATCAGCACATAGAGCCATGACATCAACTGGGTGCAACCATTTGACTGCCAGGAACACAGATGCTCCTACTGTTCATACTGACAAAACAGTCTTCAGTTTCTTTAGCTGCATATTAACTCTTCTCTACCTAAAATATTTATGTTCACATGTTAAAGTCTGACAGAGTTTTGTTGCTATATTGACAGGGTTTTTATTGTTCTAAACTGTTAAGCAATTATTTGTTTGCTTTTCTTCAAGTTATTTTTGACTTGTTTTTGACTAGTTTCTATTAAGATCTCTAACGAAGACAAGAAGAAAGCAATACATGACAAGTTTAAAGGAGGATAAGTATTTTTGTTTTTGTTTTCAGGATTGCTTAAATTAGTTTTGTATTGGCGTTCTTATACACTGTATAACTGTAACTTGTTTACACACGGTAATGTAGGCTGTTCATATTGAAAACAATAAATTGTATGCTATATCAGCGATGACGGCAGTATTCACAGAATGCTAATAATTCCTCTACATCATTTCATACCTTTGTATTGGTCGTTTTGCATCTGAATTTTTCACATACAAATGTATCAGCCTGCCCTACTCTCTTTGACAGCAGTCAACTGACCCAAACAATCAGAAACAAAATAAATAGAAAGATAATATATTAAAAGGCTTCAGATTTAAATTGAGAATATGTAAGATTTGAGCCTTTGAAGGACCTTGTAGTGTATCATTATAATTCCTGAAAATACTTAACCACAAAATAATGATTGATATGTTGTTATAGGGAACACAGATACATACTGATTCGTTTACAAGTATAAAGTGCAACAGGATCACCCCCTCAATAATAACTTCCAGTTGCTTCCATCTTCACACGGTTATCTTCTGTGCAGGTGTAGGACGAATAGATTAAAAACAGAATTTCTCACAGAATTTCCTAATGATCTTTTAAAATGACCCCATATGTATTCATGTACAGTATATGTGTTTCTATTAGTCCTACTATCCAGCACAAGTGCCTCCTTGGGGATAGCAAGTTAGATGATTGATAGAAGTGGAAAAATAAGATGGTGAAATAACCAGAAGCTGCATTCACACTGTTAAACAGTGACATGAGAAAACGGAGATAAACAAAGAAAGTGGTTGGAGTTGTTTCTAGAATCTACTGCTTTGTTATTGGGGCTTCTTTTAAGAGGTTTTTATTTTTAAGTTTGATAAGCGGGCAATCAGTAAAGGTTTACCTTAACACCTAACACCACAGCTTGACAGTATGTCACAAGTAATTGTGGGGCTTTTTGAGGATAATTAGCTATAAATTAGCCAAACAGAAGGTTTTTTGAGGTGTATGGATATCCCCATTTACAGTTCCTTGCAAAAGTATTCATATCCCTGCATCTGAATTCAGCCCCCTGTACTCTGATACTCCTAAATAAAATCCAGCTCAACCATGTAATGATTTGGAGCACTTCAGTAGGGCTGTGTAGGCACTGAGGTTGGTGGTTGCCAGTCAGCACAGAGAATCCCCTTCTCTGCACACAAACACACTCCTCTTCGCTGCTTGGAAACAAAACAAAAAAGTGGTGAAATATTTTTCCTCTTATGGTTACTTTATAAATCATATCATACCTCTTGCTTTTGTTTCCTCCAGAAACACTTCTGCTGCTGGTATCTTGCAACACTTAATCAAATCTTCAGTGGCTAAAGAAAGACATTACCTTTCTGGAAAATGCTAAAATGTCCTGCTTCTTTCGTCTCCCATCCAATAGGGAAGATATTGTACTTGATGCATTAGGTGATGCCGATGCTGAAGATGTAATGATAAATCCACTCATAGGCTGCGGACTCCTTACTCCCCCAGACTGAGTCAAAATTTCAGAGGAGTTCTCATCTCTTTCTTGTTCACTGTCCAGTAGTCTGCTTTTGATTTATTCTGTCTTTTTGGACTTTGTGCTTTAATTGATTCCAAAGGCAGACCGCCATCTGTGTTTTTTTTGTATTGCTTTGAAGTTATATAGTATCAGCATCTATAATTCTTATCACAAATTCTGGAGTTGGGTCTGTCAAGGGTTTTGTTTGTATGTAATATGTAGGATTTTGTGTCTGTTTTTGTGCTACAGAGACAGTTATGTGCTGGCAAGGCTGGGTCTACCCTATCATGGTGAGCTTTAGTGTTCCTCCAAGCAGAAAAATAGAAGAAAAACATAATAAATTGTCTTTTGACTAAATTTATGAAGCAGCGTTTTCCCTCCATCTGCATGCTGGAATGTGTTTTGATCTTCTATTGAATGAATTAAACTGCTGCTTTTATAAACCCACTACATTTTTTCAGACCAAGGTTATACATTGCCATATGAGCACATTCCTCCTTTATGTGAGATCATTTTTTTTGGTGTACTCCCTGCGTTGATCTCAGCAGAACAGAATGGGGTTGTAGCTGAAAATGGCCACACCCATAAACCATCATTTGTTCTGGTACAAAATTTGATCTTTCACAAAATGTTTTTGTTCTACTTGACTGAAGAACTTCGTCTGGATCAGAACAAAATTTGGACACTAGAATTTGACAGCACATGCAGAGAAAACAGTTAGTTTGCATCCCAGTGTTATTCCAAATGCAAATGCTAAAAGCTTTGTTCACTGTTGTCTCATTACCCCTTTAAATGTTCTGTTTATTGGTTCTTGAAACTGTATATTGGGCTTAACATTGCCTCATGATATAAGACATACATCATGATGAGCATGCAGTTTAATATTCCCCAAAATGTCTGTTCTATAATGAAGTAAAAGTTTCAGAAGGGCAATATTTCCAATACATAAATGAAATCTTAATGTCTTTTGGAATTTGTCACATTTTGTGATGTAAAAACTACAAACTTCAATATATTTTATTGGGATGACCAACACTAAGTTGTGCCTAATTGTGAAGTAGAACAAAAAGCATGTATGGTCATTAAAATGTTTTACAAAAAAAAAAAAAAACAATCTGAAAAGCAGTTCTTGCATATGTATTCAGACCCTTTTACTTGGATACCCTTAAATAACATCTAGTGCAACCAAATGCTTTAAAAGCTTCTAACTAGTAAACAGAACCCACACATGTAACTTAATCACAGTATAAATACAGCTGTTCTGGAAGGGTCTCAAGAGTTTATTGGAGAACACTAGTGAATAAACAGCACCATGATGATCAGGAAACACACCTGATCAGTCAGGAAACAAAGGTGTGGACAGATTTAAAGCTGGGTAAAACAATCCTCATTTTACTTCCACTTCACAATTATGTTTTATTTTGTTTTGGTATGTCACAAAAACCAACAAAATACACAGAAAAAAAGCTAGAGCAGTTTAAATACTTTCGCATCAACACACTGTAATGTTTGACACTTTGTAAGTGAGAAAGATGTTTTTCAAGAAACTCCTGAGGGTGGAGAGTAGTCCCAGAATTAGACCAGTCTATATTATTCTTTTTATATCTTGTTAAGAAACAGGACGTCAGATATTGCAATACTCTCCACAGGTGATTCTTTCATCCAGCTTCTGAAATTGAATCATAAAGCCAGCAGACAGTAAATAAGGGTAGAAATGCCAAAGTATTAAACAGAAAAAAGTTGCCATAAAAGATATTTTTAGTCTCTCTTGCTAATTTCCCGTTACTGGCGGCAGGAACAGCTTGACAGCAGATAGAATTTTGTTTTTCTGGCTGATCAAACCAAAAAGGATTTGGGCTTTAAAATTTAGGTACATTGTTTTTCAAACAATCCAATGAAATAAATTGCTCCATAAAACCAGTAAATGTGTGGTTTATGGTACAATTGTTAATAGTTGGATGACTAATGTTGTGAAGTAAATACTTTGATAGAAAAAGTGAGATTTCTGGGAAATTAAATAAAGGCCCTTAAAGCACTGATCAAAAACATCAGCAGACCGAGAACAAGCTGGTTCTAAGACGTGAAATGTTGAGAAATTTCCGCAAATCCCTTACTGTTAATACATCTCACACAGACAACAACACAACATACAAGCACCAACATTGTAGACATTAACACACAAATAAAATCTAGTTCCCTGTGAGGTGAAATGCTATTCATTCAACTTTTGCCCAGTTTATTTCTATTAGTTGTCACATTTGTACTCTGTTCAGATGACAGGCAATTTCTTCCCTTTTCTATGTCTTTTTAATTATGGTAAAAATAATGCTTCAAAATAAATTGAAGAGTATTAAATGTAGTTAAGCTTTTCTGTTTAAAAATGTTCTCTCTGAAACAAATCTTAACCTATAAAAACCTACCAGAATACCAAATAATGGAAGGACACATAATCCAAACAAAAGTAAAACAATTCACCACTATGTTTCAAATGAATTGAATTACAAAGAACCCACAAAATCATGTGAGATAAAAAGCTGAATTTTTGGCTTCAAGTGAAGATGTATTCTGTTAAAACACAAAACAGAATTTGATAAATAATTTAGTCTGTACAAAGTCTTAAATAATGTGAAGACAACAGAAAACAATATTAGTTCATTCCAAATACCCTGCTAATCCTGTTGAGTGTGTTGTACTTGTCTCCAGTAGTCACAGATGAGAGGCAGAGTACACCCTGAACTAGTTATCAGTCCGTCGTATCACATCTATGTTTGTTGTTTGAACTGTGTGAAGAAACCAACGTTCCTAAAAGAACTGCTCATGAACAGTTAAGGCCCCAGCCAGGACATAAAATCAGGATCTTCTTACAATGATGTAAAAGGGTAAACAACTCTGATGCCAAGCTCCCCCATAGCATACTAGGTCATTGTTTTTAATTTTTGTTTTTTTTTCCATTTACAAAATGACTAAGACAAATATTATATCCAGCTCAGATGCCATATTGCAAAACTTAGTAGTGCTTCCAAGAAAAGAGTCTTTCTCCTTCAAAAACAACCACAAGCCAACATGTAAACATTAAAATGAGATGAAGATGTTCTGGCATTTGTTTAGGAAATAGACATAATTATAAATTATTAATTTTTATGTTAGCAGTGCACTTTAAAAACTGCTAGGTTAAAATAGTTCAATTTGGGTTATTTTGTTATCCCAGGCCTGGGTAAATATGGCAATCTAGCCATAGTTCTATTTGTAACAACAGAGCTGGGTTTAACCCAGTTATGTCCTCAGCCAAAAAAAGAAAATCAGTGCCTGGTTTACAAGAAATAGTTGGGTTGAAAAGAAAATATTTTTGCATAAAAAATAATCATATTTTGTTTGGATTTTTTAGGGATTTCGGTCCCTGGTTTTAGTGCCCGGTCCGCCAGCTGTGCTTTGGTAGGGGGTCTGGCTGGCTTGGCGTGCGTGTGTGCGGCCAGCATGCTGAGGTGCCTCTGGGTTTGTGGTGTGGGGTTGGTGGATGCCAGGTCTTGGTGGGGTGCCCCTATGAAGCTGAGCTGGTTGGTAATTCTCCCTGAGTTGTCGTTGCAGTGGCGGTGCTGTGGTATGTTTGTGTAGTTGCTGGAGCACAACAGGACTGGGCGGGATGTGATGGAGGTTCTTGGAGCAAAAGGCCCTGTGAGGAAATTCATGTTGGGGTTCAAGGGGCCTGAGAGGTTCATATGGTTGAAATCGGCATTCATTAGGGGGTTGGGACTGTTTACGGCTCTGGTTGACAGGCACATTTGGACCGGGTGGACCCTTCTTTGTTCATGGCCCCCTCTCTGGATGGGGCCAGGGTCTGGTCAGGGCTGGGATCATTTGGGTTCAGGCAGGCCTGCACCAGTCTGGACTGGTGGCTCGAGTGGTCTGCCTGTCTCCACCCCCTGGGTTCAGAGACTGGTTGCCCCTCTGGGGTATTAGTACATGGACCTGGGAGTCTAGAGTATGTTCCACTTGTGAAAGTAAACCTGTTGGCCTTCTTGTTGGCACTCAGGCAATTCAGTTCAATTTAGTTTTATTTATATGTGTGCATCCTTTATGACCAATTATGACCAATTATCTATATAAGTATTAATGTTGCTATCACTAGCTTCAACTAGCTTAGCAGGGACAGGCTAATGCTGCTTTGGGCTGAATAATCTCTTACTCTGTAAAGTTAAATTGATTTATTTTGTCAAAACACGATAAATCTAGTTGTTTAGTTTAAGAAATCAGTTTTCCTTATCATTCTAAGCAAACAATACATACATCAATGAGTAAGTAGATAAGTACAAAATGCAAACACAACCATCTTTTGATCCACAGCTTACATTAAATTTGTTTAAGTGCAATACAGTACCATTCCTTTAAACTGTACTTAAAGTATCACAAAGTTCAAATACATTATACTTGATCTATCACTTATACATACATCAGAAAAGTATAATTGCAGCTAACTAGATATGTTCTGTTCAGATGTTCTAAACAGAACATATCTAGTTCCCTAATGGGTTCTGTTCAGGTTCAGTTCTAAAGTACACCATATCCTCAGCGTTCATTAAATCTGTTACAGACGAAAAAAAAACATTGATGCACACAGTTGATAAGGAACAAGGTTGACAATCTTGGATATCCAGATGGAGCCACGCAGGTAGTGAGACTGAGAAATCAGTGTCTCCATCTCTGACTGCGTCCCACACAGTTCCAGTGCTGCAGTGTGCAGACGATGACGGAAATACAGATTAGTAGCAGATGGTGTCATCCAGGGAACAAGGCATAAACATTTGGGTGCTTAACACTCCAATAAATCAACACAACTCCAATAAATCAACACAAAACCCTTGTGGAGTTTGTGGGAATATGGGGAAAACAGGAGCACATAGTACAAGCCTCCAGATACCAAACAATTTTATTTATTTTTTTAAGAACACTGTTCAGTTTCTAAAATTCAGCTGAAAAACATTCATCAATCTAATCAAATGAGATTTTTGCTGCCCTTAGGTTTAAAAGAGGAATGAGTTTACTGAATTTAGTCTTCCCTTGGGTTATTGTGAGGTTAAAACATTCGTCAGCTCCATTAAACCGAGGTGCAAGGGGGAGATAAGATAATAGTTTGGCATGTGAGTCTAAACCATCATCTGTCTGCATATTTCTCAGGAGCGTTAACTCACCCCATCAACCTAAACTCAGTCCTTTCACTGAACAAAGATAGTGTTTCAGCATCTATCATTAGTAAATTCCTTTCTTTTATGACTGGAATTATTTCCTCAAAGAGGAAATTTTATGTTTTTCTCTTAAATTATGTCTAACTAAGCGGTGGAATTAACAGCACATGTGGATTCACTTTAGTGGATTGATGTGATTGGTATGCATGTCTCCATATGGAGCTTCTTGGACTTTCTGTTGCCTGTTTTCAAACTTTCTTTAAGATTATGCATTGGTTCTTAATTTTTTACATTTTTAGTTAAAAGAAAGAAAACAGCTGAGACAAAGATGTGCTTGAAGTTACTGTTCTAGTTTTGTTTTCTAAGTAAATTTAAAATCCCATAACTCTGACATACGTAAAACAAAAAATATTATGTGTCACTCTTTGTTTGACCTCTGCTTTCAGGTTGTATTGTTGCCAATTAGCTGCACCCATCACCTGCTTGGCTAACTTAAAATTTAAAATAAAATATCAAAATTTGGGAGCCAGAACTCCATTTCATACTTTGCCAGATTTTTCTACCCTCTAATGAACTGCAGTTCTGCAAAACAAAAAAATGCCCAGATCTAATCCTAACTAGACACTGAAGGTATGTCTTTTTGCAGGAAACCATGGCTCTATCTCAGTAAGTTGCCCTTAATGCTTAAAAATGTCAGCGTGTGGAAAGCATAAAGATGCCAGCAACAAAACCTGGAGTCAATAATGAGAAAAAACATTTTGACTGGAACACAGCATTCCTGTTAACTGCATCCATCCTCTCCCAGTTAGTGTTTTATATTTTTCTAATTTGTTGTAGGGTACATTCTCTTCTTATTTTGGACTGTTTGCCCCTTTCGGATGTTTCATTTTTTTGATTGCAATTGACACCACATTTAGTTTATACTGTTTCACTATGGTGAAATGTGTGTAAATCTGTTAATAAAAGCAGTTCTCAGCAAATATCAGATGACAATTAATGTAAATAATTTTTTTACAAATTTAAAATGAACAATGTAAAAAATCTATTTCTCATAACAGAAGTAGTTTATACTTTTTAACTAAGGAGGTAACTCTGTCTTCAATTTGTAAAGTCAACCAGTTGCTCTGTTTGACTGCTGCATAATCCGCCTCAGATTATTACTTTATATTGCACCACATTCTCACGTTATTGTTTATTTGTCCATTTTATTAACAGCGTTTTCACTTTGCATCAAACTGAAGTGAATGGTTCTTCAAGTTATATACATTGCGTTGCAAAAGTATTCAGACCCATTTTGCCATGTTACAACTAAAAGCTATAAAGTATTTTGTAGCAATCTGAGTGAAAGACAAAAACGAGTTAATGAATAATTGTGAAGTTGAAGGAACATGATCCATTTTCTTTTTTCCACAAATAAACATCTTTACAGTGTGGAAGGCATATGCATTTAGCCCTACTGAGTCAATACTTTGTACAACCATATTCCACAGTCGTCTTTGGGGGTATATCTCTAACTGCTATGCACATTTAGTAATTTCTTTGCTTGCTGTTCTTTGCATATCAGCTCATGTTCAATCAGAGTGGGTGGAGAGCATCTACTAACAGCAATTTTCAAATCTTGCTACATATTCTCAATTGGATTTAGGTCTGAACTTTGACTGGGACATTCTAACACATGAATATGCTTTCATGTAAGATACTGTAGCTCTGGTTGTATGTTTAGGGTCAATGTCCTGCTGGAAGTTAAACAACCACCCTAGTCTCAAGTCTTTTGAAGTCTCCAGGAGGTTTCCTTCCGGAATTTTCCCGTATTCAATGAACTCTGCCAGCTTAATTGTCCCGCCTGCAGACCTTTCCCACAGCAAGATGCTGCCACCACCATGTGGTATGTTCAGGGTGATGTGCAGGATTAGTTTTACTCCACACAGAGCATTTTGCATGTAGTCCAACATTTTTTGTTTTGGTCTCATCTGACCAGAACACCTTGTTACTCGTGTTTGTTGTACCCCCTACATGGCTTGTGGTAAACTTTAAACTGGACTTCTTATGCCTTTCTTTTAACACTGGATTTCTTCTTATTACTCTTTTGTAAAAGCCAGACCTATAAAGTGCACAACTTTTAATTGTTCTGTTGGTAGATCCTCCCACCTGAGATGTGGAGCTCGCCAGGTTCTCCATGTTTGGCTGGATAGCTCTCCCTGAGATGGTCAAAACTTGAGATATTATTTTAGAATGTAACCCTATTTAAACTTGCCCACAACTGGCCTGTCTAATGCTTTTCCTTGGACTTTGTAATGCTCTGATGTCTTCACAGAACAGATGTACACAAACATGGATTGAATTCAATAAGTGACTTCTGAGGGCAAGTGTTT
Source organism: Characodon lateralis (assembly GCA_036250325.1). Lineage (NCBI taxonomy): Eukaryota > Metazoa > Chordata > Actinopteri > Cyprinodontiformes > Goodeidae > Characodon > Characodon lateralis. Next base: position 8,562 of record JAHUTJ010017754.1, on the reverse strand, counting down.
CACTGTATTTTATTTTAGGGTTATCAGAGTAAAAGGGTCACCATGTACCCAATACAGTTAATATTTTTACCTGTGCACACTTTTCCTTCAACTTATGTTATGTGTTACTTTGCATCAGTCTACCACATAAAATCCTGATAAAATATATCAAGATTTGTGGTTGTGGTTGGACTCAAGTGAAGCACAAGTACTACAAATTTTCTTTGAACACATCTTTTGGACTTTTCACCCCTGGTGTAAGAAGCTTTGCTGTGGGACAGATGCTAATTATTGAGTCAAGCATGACCCTTTTTAGCACACCTCAGCGAGCAACAATGCAGGATGAAGTTGTAAAGGGTGAGGAGCTTCAGCTATTCTGCAGCACCTTCTGTGCCCAGGGACCCAAGGCCAGAGCTCCTCCTCCTCCTCCACTTCTCTCCACTGAAGAAATCTCACCCTCACTTTATTTCCTCTCTCATACTACAATGCTGGTCACGCTCCTTTTCATGCATACACATCCGAGTTTTTGATGACTGTCTGGTGTTGTCTTGCTACATTTTTGATTTCCTTACTTGTTAAGGGAGTTCTTTACCCAGAACATTAAACAACATTTCTCACAGCATGCTCATCATGGTCCGCTATAGCTTGGCTATAAGTCAAAGTACAAAAATGAACATGAGGATCTGGAAGTCATTACCTAATGATTGCATCTCAGAAATGAAAGGCTAACTGTGAGAAAAAATAGCTTGAGGCAAATTGAACATTGTTCAAATGCAATCATTCATCTATTTACCTAAAAGTATAATTTACTCAATTTTAGGGAAACTATTGCTATAATTTTCTTTCATCTTATTTAGTGACTCATTTTTATAACCAGGCAATTCCGGTACCCCAAACTTGTGATTTAGACCTGCTATTTGGGGAATACGGCTTAAGTTTAAATATAAATCTGGGAATAAGTCTTAGCCCACTGAATTAAATGAGGCTTGATTGGATCTCTACTACAAGCAGTGGTTGACCCTCATTAAGCACAAGCAAACAAATGGCAGTCTAATGTGGTTGTCACAGGCTTTTATCATTGGACAGTCTGATGAACAGAGGGAATCTTATCAAGAAACTGAGGAGTATACCAATTTTTTTCTTCCTCAGATACGGTTATAGAGTAGCAGGGGTAAGCTATGTTAAACTATATAGTCAGGCACAGAGTTTACCACAATTTATCAGCAATCTGTTTGAAGTATTAATTCCTACTAATAATTAATGTGATCAATAAATTGTTTTATTTCAAACAGTCTATGGTTCATTTCGTTATCATTTAATTAAGTAAAAAGAAAATAAAAAAACAGCTAAAAAAACAAATATTACTAATTCTGCTCTGCTGCTACATGGGAAAAAAGAAAGTTTTCTTCATAACAAATATTATCTAAGCTGATTAAAGGTTTAATCTTTAGTGACTCTGACTGGAAGTTAGTTCGAGGTCAGTTTGTTGCTTTTCTTGGTGGTTTCTCACTCTGAATTTAGAGCCGGGTGAGGCTGAATACTGATCATTTTAGGAGATAAAGCAAAACTAAAAGGTTTGCAGGGATTTTTCATTAAAATTGGACCAGCATGGCAAAGCGTAGGACGTAGACAAAAATGTTTATTGCGACTGAATCATACAAAATGATCAGGCTTGGTTTTAGTGTGAAATAGGAAGTTGTTTTGGCATCATAGTTCAGCAAAAGCATTTTTGCTAGCTTCAATGAAAGCAGTTAAATATTTGTAAATGGTCAGATCTGAGGTGTTCATGTACACTGCAACAGGAAAATGAGAGGTTGCCAGAAAAAATGCTTTAATCCTATGCATAATGGCAACCTGGAAATATTATGTGGTGTTCAATGTACTGATCATATGTCAACAAATACCACCCACACTGGTCACATATAAACCTTTGAGAGGAGAATAAGTCATACATGAGCTATCTCCCTTTGATGAAATACCCAGAGCCATTTTCATGTTAAAACTGGAATTAGGCATGCTGAAAGGAAACATGTACCCTGCAAGCATTCATAATGCAGACTTTGCTGATAGTGCTCAGATGGCTGTAATATGGATAGTAAAAGTCTCCCCCTGTTGTGTCAGCCTCAGTTTGTTGAGGACTGACTAAATTTGTCATGGCTGCTGTTAGAATACCCCTCAACAGCCAGAAAGTCAAAGTGGTCGCCCTGCAGTGTTGCAATATTTTGACTAATGTTGTGTGGAGTTTGGCTTAAGTGCTTTCCACTGTTTTCTAGCTCCCCTGCTGACTTCTCACCTCCCTTACAAAGACTATAAGTATTATTTAGTGCGCTGTCCTCTGTAAAATGATAATCTTGTTGATTGGTTTGAGTGTTGTAACATACAACATGTGATGATCCATCTCATTCTGGGTGAAACTGCTTTATGTGATGTGTTCAAAATCTGATTGTAACATCCTAATTTTAAGGTGGGTCTGAAATTATAGAAGAACATTTGCATTCGAAGTACTTTTCTCAGTTTTCTGAAGGTTTGGGTTGTCCAGAGGTTTTAATTTAATCTTTGTGTGATGTGGCTCTAAACAACATATTTAAATCGCAAATATTGCTTATGGGTGGATCTAGTTTCTGGAGAGAAGCTAGACTTAATGTGGTTATAACGAGGAGAAAAGAGAAACACACAGTAGCAGAGAGTAAAACAGAGCTGATTAGGAAGGGGGCCAATGTGTTATTCTAACAGGGGCAAATTAAAACACCATTCACAAAGTTCACCATTTCAAGTTTTCTTGTTTGTTTTTTCTCTCACAGTTAAATGTTCATCAGGTTTATATTTAGATGTCTAGAAAGTGACACAAACAGTGGTATAAGTATCTTATAAACCCCTGTCCAGTTATAATCTATCTTTGAGTTACCACAAAATCCCAGAAACACTGTTAATGTCTTTCAGAGAAATGTCTTCTTCTTTTTTCTAAATGGCTTTTGAGTAGGGAGTTGACATTATCATTCGTGTTATTGCCACATTTAAGGCTGCAGTGAAAGCTGCATTTCTCAGACAGAAAGCTGGTATAACTGACCCTAAAATAAAGCACCCTCAGCTTTGACAAGTGGCAAAGTGTTGGCATCCACACATCTCTACCTATATTGTTAGTAGCATGTTTTCTTGTCTTTCTAATTTCGGAAAGTAGAAAAGTGTCACATCATATTTTACATCAAGGAAACACAAAGTTATTGACTAGAAATTAGACATTTTTAGACCAGGGCTAGGTTGGTTTGGCGAACTTTTTTCCCCTTAATAAATGAAATCATTATTTAAAAACTGCCTTTTGAATTTATACAGGTTATCTTTGATGGATACTAAAATCGTTTGATGCCCTGAAATATTTAAATGTGACCAAAAAGTAAAAATCTGTAACAGAGCAAATGCTTTTTTCATGCCACTGTACATCATTTGCTTGGCTTTTAATCACACTCTTTGGTTGATCAAAATGGCCAGATGCTTTTGATCTGTAGAGAATTACTTGTGTTTCCATAGGGTAAAATATGAAGTGACACTATTTAGTTACTGTATGCTCTCCTTTTCCTAAGTTTAAAGTTGTAAAATGTACTGTAGAAACTTTGTATGGAAAATTGTAGCTTCATTTTTTCTTTATGGCTGACATGACACTGAACTATCTGTTATTTAGCTGCCATTGCTTTAGGCTTCTGGAATCCTTTAAAGATGCAACACTTATATATATCATTATATAATGTATCTATGACTGGGACATTCTTCATACTCAGAGGTGAATGAGCCACCTAAAATCAATCTGCTCATGGAGGAGCAACTTTAGACCATATTAGGTTTGTTGTTTATACTGTCACAACAAAACACATGAAAATGACATACATGAGTCAAGAGTGTGCCCTGTGATGAACCTTTTATGCAAGGCATTACTATACTTGAGAGAAAAATATTATCTGACCACAGAAATTCTTACAAGCTGCCTGGATGTAGGAAGATGAAACTGACTTAAAGCTCCTGAGACCAGAGGTATGTAGTTTATTAAAGATAGAGGTGGTAACTGATTAAACACAGCATATTATAAATGTAGAGTTGCCAATGTGCAATCTGAAGCATGGTTACAGTGTCAGTCAAATTACTTTTAACCTCAAGATGCCCCTCTGAACCCTTTGGAAACATGGCTTGTTCAATATCTACAGTACATGTTGGAACTTAGGTTCTGCTGCTTTTTGTCTGACTTCCTGGACCATTAATAATAGCACAGGTTTGTCTTGACTCCAACCTAAACCCAGACTTCCAAGACAGATACTAGAGAAAATGTTTAAAGATTTTGTGTTGATGAAAAGAAGCTAGAGTATATTCAGAGCATCACTTGTTTACTTGATATCATAGCCTCATCCAAATTGACTTAAGTAAAGGAGATGGTAAAAGTGAAAAATGGCGACAATAGATGAAAAAACACTTCTTATCCTCAAACATCTACATCCATGGAAACCAAAATGGCAAAGTTTTCATGCACAGCAAAATAAACTTTCATTACATATGAGAGCTTATGCAAGCATAGTTTTACAGTGCCAGCACTTAGAGCCAAATCTGTTTCATGGGTATTACTCAGCTTTTGGCATGATAATTGTAAAGGGGATATTCACTGAAATTTCTAACCAAAAGGAACATTTATAAGCGGCCCCTTTATTTTCACCATTCCCAAATCTATTGTATTCTACAGAGGTCCAGCTTTCAATACATTTAACTTTTTATGTGCCAGGTTTCCCTTTTAGATCGTGGTCACACAGAAAACATTTTTGTGAGTGATAAAAACACAGAAGCCTTGACAGTGAATCCACAGCCTGGAGAAGAGAACTGGAAAATAAAGTTGTTTATCAACCTAACTGACGTCAATCACCTTCATTTCATACCTCCTCCAGAGCTCTGGTGTTTGGTTAGCATTGTTAGAGTAGCCCACAAGGGAGTGTGGATGTCTGTACTGTATGTCCGACTGACACAGGAGATCGTTAAAAATATTTTTAAAAGTGATGAAAACATGTACTGAGAATTTTGGAGGAGAATTTAGGGCAGTGTCTTTAATTATGACTTTTATTTTTACTTTTTAACTGATTCAGAATCAAATCAAGAGATGCAGTCGTGAAAAAAGTAGGAAACACTACAATAGCTTGTGTTTTGGATATTGAATATATGCAAAATTTCAAGTAATATGAATAAAAATCTAAACTGAAAGGGAGGCCATTTAAAATTTTCTGCAAAATGTTTTAAAAATCATTTCTAGTGAGGAATAAATTAGAACATGTTCTGGTCCTGAAATCAACTATTCTACAGTAAAGCAAACAGACTAAAAGTGGAGTACTTACAAAATAACTGCTAACAGACCACAAGATACTACAAGAAGTCTCCAAAGGTCATCACAGGACCTGCAGCAGGCTCTTGCTACTTTTGATATGTTAGTGCATGTCTGAGCAATCAGAAAAAGAGTGCACAATGTGTCCTCCTTGCATGCCTTTCCTGGGAGCAATGCAAGAATGAAACCTTTGATCTTTAAGAAAAGCATGAAGGTCAGATTGAAGTTTGCCAGAGAGAATGCAGACCACAAACAGCACGTAAAGAAAATAATTTCATACCAACTGTGAAGCACAGAGCTGGAAGTGTCATGGTTTAAAGATGCTTTACTACTGCACGACCTGATTAGTTCACCATCTTAGAATCCACCATGAATCCTGCTGTGTGTAAGATTGTGTTTGAGGAAAATGTGAGATCATCTGTAAAACAAACAAAAGCATAAGCAGAAAATGACCATGCAGCAAGACAATGACCAAAAGATTCCAGCAAACCCACAAAGAAATGTCACAGAGTTAGATAACAGAATGCCCTGGGCCAATTCTAAGCCCAGATCTCAATCTCATTGAGATGCTGTGGGTGACTTGAAATGTGCTGCACATGCAAGAAGCCCTTCAAGGAACCCACAGACACAAATAAAGAGTTCAGCAAACTTTCCTCAGACCGATATTAAGACACAGCTAGATGATTACAAGAGAAGCATCTGACAGTTACAGCGGTTGTAGGCTTTTCCAGTCGGTACTTTTGTTTGCTTATATGTGTGTTGCATCTTGTTCAATTCTGTGGAGAAACCAACAATCAGAGTGGCATGTTACAGATGAGCTAGTTAGCACACACAACATCCCGGCTGACATAGGCAGTAGTCTTAGATCCCTGTGGATTACCATCCCTGGGGGAAGGAGACAAAGGCTGCACTGTGAGCAAAAGCAGAAGTGAGGCTGTAGAGCTGGCATGCTAGCAAGGCTAAAGAGACAGCCACACAGGCCCCCATTTCCCACCCTTTTTCTCACCAGCACTAGATCCCTTGCCAACAGGCTGGATGAACTGAGGCTACAGGTAGCTAAAAACAACATCGTAGAGCTAACAACCTTGACAAAGTTTGAAGCAACATCAAGCTGGGTTACAAGCTGGGTTACAAGGCTAGGCCACCATCACACTTGGGCCCGTTTGACCACCTGTCCCAGTTTTTAATTCCTACTTATGCCCCCTCAGGAAAACTGCTCTTACCATCACAAAAACTGTTAAAACTTGGCCAGATTAGGCCTCTCCGCAGCTCCACGACTGCTTTGATAGGACACACTGGGAATCTTTTGAAGACCCAGACCCAGATGTGTTCACAGACGGTGTTTTATGTTACATTAGGACCTGCATAGACCCTGTTAATGTGGATAAACACACCTGGGTGCAACCCAATAAGAAGCCTTAGATGACCACAGAGGTCCAGCACCTGCTGAAAGAGAGAAACAACGCGTTCAGCTCAGGCAATAATGGGCTCTACAGAACAGCCTGAGCAATGCTGAAAAGAGACATCAGAAAGTTGGACTATAGGAGGGGGATCGATGACCACCTGGACAGCAACAACAGCAGACAGGTGGCATGGGATCCAGCATCCCACAAGGCCAACCTCAGTGGCCAGAGGAGCTGAACCTCTTCTTTGCCTGCTTTGAGGTGGTGCCAACACAAGGAGCTGCACTACACCCCACAGCCCATTGCACCTTCACCTTCACCTTCACTGCACATGCTGCAGGCTTTCAATCTGAGGAAGGCTGCTGGACCCCATGGTGTCCCCAGATGGGTGCTGAGGGAGTGTGCTGACCAACTGCACAAAAAAACCCCCACATTTCCAGCCTTAATGACTACCGGCTAGTTGCACTGACTCCAATGGTCATGAAATGCTTTGAATGTCTGATAAGGGCCTACCTACCATCACTCCTCCCCAAATGTTTCGACCCGATTAAAAGGTCCACTGAGGATGCAGTAGCCACTGCCCTCCATGCTGCATTGTCCCATCTAGAACAGTGCGAGACCTACGTACGGCTGCTTTTTGTGGGCCAGAGCTAAGCATTCAAAACCATCATTCCAAACTGAGGGACATTAGACTGCCACACTCCACCTGTAAATGGATTCACAGCTTCCTGTTGGGTTGCAGCCAGAGGGTTATATTAGGTCAACATCCATACTCAGCCAGGGCTGAGGCTGAGGGCTCAGCACCAGCTCTCCACAGTGTTGTGTGTTCAGTCCCCTGCTCTATATCCCCTACAGCCACGATTGCACCCAGCCGTAGCTGTAGACAGTTTCTATCCAACTGCAATAGATAAATTAAATGCAGCCAGAATGTAAAGGGAGATGCAATTCATCCATCCATCCATTTTCTATACACCCTTCTTCCGTACAGGGTCACGGAGGAGCTGGTGCCTATCTCCAGCAGTCTATGGGTGAGAGGCGGGGTACACCCTGGACAGGTCACCAGTCCATTGCATGGCAACACAGAGACACACAGGGCAAGCAACCATGCACACACCCATTCACACCTAAAATGCTGGCAAAAAATACATCTTAAGACGCAGCGCTGGTGGTGTAGGGGTTAAGCGCGCGACCATGTCCAGAGGCTAGGCGATCTTTGACGAATGTCTCCCACTCTCTTTGCCCTCTTTTCTGTCTACCTACTGTCGAAAAATGAAAAATAGAGGCCTTTAGTGCCGCAAAAAAAAACAAAAAACATCTTAAATATAAGATTGCAGAGAATCCAAGGCCCAAAAAACTCAAGAAAAAGCAAAGAAGTGTAAAACAGAGGAAAGCACAGACCAGAATCAAAGCAGAGATGAGACAAATATTGGACAATGAGCTAAATGAAAGCAAGACTACATGAAAAAAATATAACTAAAGGGATGCAGTTGTGACAACCACAAACAAGGAACAGGTGTGACAGAGAAAAACAGGAAGTAAACTGAATAGAATGCACGGCTGTGGTAAATAATGTAAACAAACGACAAAGAATGAAACAAAGAACTGGAAACAAAAATAAAACAGAAATAGATTCAGGGATCATATGTGAAATTCTGCAAATATTGCAGAGAAGAGATGAAGTACAGGGGTTGGACAATGAAACTGAAATACCTGGTTTTAGACCACAATCATTTATTAGTATGGTGTAGGGCCTCCTTTTGCGGCCAATACAGCGTCAATTCGTCTTGGGAATGACATATACAAGTCCTGCACAGTGGTCAGAGGGCTTTTATG
>JAHUTJ010017753.1:0-19833 GCA_036250325.1 Characodon lateralis | reverse complement strand
TTCCACATGTGTTAATTCATAGTTTTGATGCCTTCAGTGTGAAGCTACAATATTCATAGTCATGAAAATAAAGACAACTCTTTGAATGAGAAGGTGTGTCCAAACTTTTGGTCTGTACTGTATACACCAACCTCAGTACTACTTTCAAAATGTCTACTTGCTGATCCAGTAATGCATATCTATACGGATGCATTAATCTGATCCTTCTTGGTCCAGTTAGCATCCGTGAGGAACAGTCATGCTGTCTGAATATTGGAAGGATGCATCTAGTTGTGTATGCAAAACTGTTAATAAACAAGCTCTAATTATTGAATTCATCTGAATTTTGACATATCTCGAGAGTCATTATAATATCTGTACTACTTAATAGGAGCACATATTAGTAGGTGGTTAACATTATACAAAAATCAGTACGTTTTAAAGTCATAGTTCAGTATGTGTTTGGTTATCCTCAATCAAGAGAAACAAACAAAAAGCGACCACTATTAAAACTGAGATTTGGTTTGATTTTTGTTCATTAAGAATAGGTATAAAAAACAATAATAATAAAGAGTAGGTATAGACTCTGACTGGATGGATGGATGGATGGATGGATGGATGGATGGATGGATGGATGGATGGATGGATGGATGGATGGATGGATGGATGGATGGATGGATGGATTATACAAGACTGTGCAAACATTTGAGACTAAAATAGGTTGAAATTGCTTTAGAGTTATTTTGATTCTTAGACAATCCAGTGTACAAGATGTACTTGAATGCACCATAAAAGCGCAGCTGTTAGGTAATCTCTTCTGGTCAGAGGGACTGGTCAGCACCAGCATGTTGTCGCATCTCATATGCCATTCTGCGTTTTGGACTGACTGAATGCTCGAAGCAGCTGCTTTTAGACATTAGCTGTTTTTTCTTCAGTGATATTTATATTCAGCTTGATGTTGTTTCAGGTGAGAAATCCTTCAGTTAAATGCAGAGTGAGCTAGATACTTTGTTTCTGTTGAACGATGCGTACGCTGACATAAAGTTGTGGTTCAGTCCACCGTTCTTTCTCCACTGTAGCTGCATTGAAAACCTTAATGTTCCCAAATAGCAGTGTTTAGTGATAGGCAGGAATCCTCACAGTTTTGTTCGGTGTCACTTTTTAAAGTTGTGCTTCTGAATGTTGGATGGCAAACTTGGTTCCCCTCATAAACTTTCTGCATATGTTCAGGCATAAAACAAGGCTGTATTTGTTGGGCACAAGTGTGTACCAAAACATGTGTACCAAATATTTCTGGTACCAAAGGACCTATGATCTAGAGAGTACCAGTTCATTACTGTTAATTAATTAAACAAAGCAACTAGAGGGGCAGTATCAAAGAAGGACTGTGCTACTTTTGTATATGCTAAATGGTATAAAAGGTATAATTAGAAGAGAAGAAAATAGCTGCCATCTGATATCACATGAGCACAGTCTGCTAAAAGATGCTTAAACCCAAAGGGTGTGTTTGCACCAGTATCTATTTAGTGTTATTTGCTTAGTGGATAAAATGCCAGATAGCAGGTGTAGACAATGTCCAGTTTAGAGCTTGAGTGTTCTAAACTGGAGAGTTTAGAGCAGGACAGCATTTTTTGCGAAAACAAAGTATCTTCCAGCAAGGATCCTTAATTCTGTTTTATCAATAGTTTGCAACCTCTTGGAGGTATGATTGTTCTAGGTTACAATGGTTCTTTACAACCCAGAAGGAGAATAATCCTCATCAACTACAGCTACAGAGTTGGTTACTGACACAAAAATAACCTGCACCACAAATATATCTCATTTACGTAAATTGTAACGTACCACAGACCTCACTGTCAACACTTGGTCAGCTGCAGCTTGTATCATACACTAACTAACTAACTGAGAGTTCAGTGAGGTCTGCATCGAGGTGCCTGCTAGCCTTCATGAATGTCATTATATTCTGGGAAAGGAGTGTAAATAGTCTACATCACACCCGTTAACCACAGCTCTGTTACAACTCTGTTAGGAGTGAACCGACTTAATCTCCAGCTGAAGAAAAAATACATATTATTAGGTGTCTTCACCAGTGTCATCACCTTGAGTAAAACTACCACGGTTTTAATGTATTTACCCCAAAAATGTAAACATAAAATGTATAGCATTGTCTTATTGCTTTTACTTAAAATGTTTACCTATTTAAACAGAAAACCAATAAATAAAGCTACTAAAAATGTGTTATTTTTATTTTCAAACTTTGAATTAAGAAATAATCTAACATAAACAGCTCCTACACATAAATTTGCCATTATGCTCTCCCATAAAAATAACAAGCAGATACCAGATGGTCAGTAAGTTGGGCTCATTACTTGAAGCTTTTCAGCTGTAGTCTCTTAAAAGACTAACTTCAATAGAAGGGATGGGTGATCCTTCCTTAGTTTCCACACAATGATTTTTTTATGTTTTTTGTAAAAATACAAAATTTCTAAACAGCCAGATTTGTTTTTGCTTTAAGCATGAGAAAGGCTATCTGACCTCCAGGGGGTAGAACAAGGTAGGGGAGGGGCCATGCTATGCTTTCAACAGCAAGAGAAAGCTTTGATCACTCTTCAAGATCTCACTAGAGGGACTTTAAAACCATACGGTATTTTGCATCATAAAATGGTAAGATAGATCATTTCAGTACTTTCCAAACAGTGATTTTGTTTGTTTTTTTTACCTTGGGATACTTTTATACCTTTAATACACCTAATTAAGCTTTGAAATAGCTGGACACTCTCAGATTACGCATCAGGACAGAGCTTGACAGGTTATTCAATGTGTTAAATTGACTCTTAAGCATAAATCTAAAAGTAGATTGACCAGTTACAGCATACCAGAGTCCTCAGACCCCTTACTGTAGGGTTCAAGTATTCAGAGCTGCAGTTTTATTTGTGTATTCCACACTTACATTCGCCCACTTGTGGAGAAAATGTCGAAGAATGATGCATCAGCCAACATCCCTTTATTTTACATCTCTGTGGATATCCACCTATGGTTTCTGCCCCAATGAACTTTTGATTTCATATCCATCTTTGTAATAAGGGGTTAGTACACTGAAACTATAATAACTCTCAGTCTGTATTTCTGGATGGAGCATTCTCATGACAGTCTGTCTCAGCCTACTACTCTCTTAGTCATCTGAGGATCCGTCATGCTTCTTTTTTTCCTTTATGTTGCCAAAATGCAGGTAACGTGGTGATAAATGGGAAGGTGTAGTTGTTATTTAACACTATGATGAAGTGTACTAACTTAGCTTCTCTACTCTTTTATCCTTGACCATATGTCTTCATATTTGCTGTTCTTTCTTTTCAGTTTTTTTTTTTGTTTGCTTCAGTTCCAAGTTTCATTTCAGTTTCATTTCATTTTTCTTGCTCCAGCCCTCTCCCACTCACTTCCTGATGTTGCTCATTCTCCTTTGAAAGACTTCACTTCTTGATGGCAGCATTATCACAGCAACCTCTTGACAAACAAAACCCCCACTTACGCAACAAAAGCATACTCACACAAACTCTGCACACGCACGGTGATACACACACACTGCGTAGGCTCTCTGCAGTACCTCTGCCTCACAGTATATTACTTCATTAGCTATAGAGCAGATTTTACCGTTTTAAGTGAGATTAGCTTCCTTTGTCCCCTTTTGGCTTCTGAAAAGGCCCCCGCCATAAACATTCTCTTTAGACACAGAGCCAATAACCTCAAAGTCAAGTAATTTTATGTTTTCCCAGCATTTTTCTATCCGCAATTCATTTCTTTACTCCTTGAGAGTGTGTGTGTTGGATGGGATCCATGACCATCTGACAAATTGTGACCTATTGTGAACTATGACCATAAAAACACAATACCAGAAGTCAACACCCCCTGTTAGAAAGCCAGTTTCATGAAAAAGGTAAGATGCAATTTACTAAAAAGCTCTCACATACTAAAATACAGTGCTATGTTTTGTATATTTAACAACCCTGTTGTGTAATATTAAAAACCAGCAATATTAAGAATTAGACTGCTTCAGGCAGTTTCTATAAAGGGCAGCCATTTGTCTTTCTATACACAGCCAAGTTAAAAAATTTAAGAGGTAGACCGGCTCCACAGAACTCCATTTTAAACCTTCGGAGAAATTTTCAGTGCAATTGATCATCGCACTTCACTGCAAAGCATGGAGCCTGTGAAGCTCAAAGAGAGAATCGCTTGGTGTCAGGAGGAAGAAGAGGAAATCAGAAACACTAAACCTGTCCATCTGGGCACAGTCTGAGTGGGCCGGTGGTTAATGCACCCTGACCGAGTGGAGATAGGCTGATGTGTCGCTGTAACCTGACCCAGTGATGGTAGTGCAATAAGCTCTGTTTGTTTCCATATAACGGTGTTGTGAAATTAATACGTTTGCAGCTGGTAAAATATGAGTTGTTTTACTGCTTTGCAATTGCATTTTTCACAGCTGGCTGCATTCAAGCTCTGGGACTGGAAAGCATTAATCTGAAAAAGTAAACTGTGAACAAAAACAAGGCAACGGGAATACATTTTCATTTTAAGAACCACCAAATGGCTTCCTTTTTCAGTAAAGAGCACAGTAGATGCCTGGAGTGGATATAAAAAGTCCACATCCTATGTTTGACACTACTTAAAACTGGATGTTTCTCTATAATAGATTAAAGGTCCAGATAGACAAGGAGAAATTACGATATAGAAGCATTTTCTTTGAAAGAAAAAGTCAAATTCTGGCTAAAACCTCCCAGACCATTGTGGAACACTGTTATGCTCTTGAACTCTTGGCAACAATTTCAAAAGATAAGTTAGACACTAAAAACAACAGCACACCATCACAATAGCACAATACCCACAGTAAAATAGGGTGGTGGCAGCATCATGCTCTGGGTTTACTTTTTTCAGATAGAACAAGACATTTGTTCAGGTGGATGAAATCATGAACCCAGACTCTAGAGCTAAGCCTAACAGAATATCTGTGGAATTACTGGGCTGAGGTCAAGAAATGTCCACACACTGACAGAGTATCTGCAAGGTAGTGTAGGCAAATAAAAGTCAATGTGTGGGATGATGACAGCCTCCTCTTTATATACAGTTTCCTCCCTACAGATTTGTATGTTTCAATTAACTTGTACTGGATATATTTCTAATTAAAAGTGGAAAACATTTAGAAATAATTTAGTGTATCATTGTCTCATTCTCTTTTACAAAAACTCCGGCATTTTAACAGGGCTGTGTAGAACTTTTATATCCGCTGTATGTGTCATGTTAATCAGTCAAACAATTCTACCAAATTTCTCGCTGATACTTCATCACAGCCACTGATATTTACCAATATCCACTGTAATAGAATCTGTATTAGTGCAGTCTTCATTCATGTCATTGCACTGTATATGGTGGGTTTTCACTATCATGCCATTAGATGTTAAATTCCACTTGTATGAGACTAGGAATATGGTACCGATATGTAGTAAAGGATAGCAATCAGAAATATCACCAACCATTAAAGTTTAGAAAACCATTGTGTTTGTTAGCAAAAAAGATGAAAAAGAAAATGATTGAAAAGAAAAGAAGACTCATACATGTCCTGCAAGCAACACTTATAAATCAGAGTTTGATAATCACAGTGTAATGCAAATATGGGATGCTGCCAAAATGAAAAGGCTGGTTTGGACATGCAACACAAATGTTCACATTTCTTTAATGCATTTTCCACCCATCTAGCCCCCCCCGGACTGATTCCATTCAGCTCTCCTTGCAGCTAAAGGGCAGTGTCCTGCCTGTGAGCCAATTCCCAGAGCTTTCTGCAATGGTTTGTGAATTATTCATTCAAACATGATTGACTGCAGGATTGAATTACGGGATTGATTGATCAGTGGGCTCGTAAAATGGGATCCCGATGCCCACTGCAACCTAAGTGTGACTTACACGACTTTAAGGGGGAGAAGCTTTCTAATTATGATTAACCATCAGAGCTTTGGATAGTTTGCAAGAGTCAGTAATGTTTTTATCTTGGATGATCTTATAATGAAACAGTTTTAAAATTTTGGCTCCATTAGAAACAAATATGCTACTTACTGAAGCAGATAAAGAATTTAGAGAAAGCTAACATTTACATGATCGGTTCTTTGCTTTTACCATGACATTACTTATTTTTTGTATTATAGTAGATTTTATTGTTACTGTTTAGCTTGATGTTAATATTTCACATTTTGAATTACATTGCATTGACAATGTTTTGAAATATTTAGACCTTATGGTTGGTGGTAACATGGTAATAGGGTTTGCGTGGGTATCCACAAATAGCAACACTATCACTTTGAATACTGTCATTAAAAACTGCAGCAAATTTATATTTGTATTGAAGCAACAATGAGCGGGTGAACTCTAGTATTGACGTGCTTGTAAGTGAACATTTTTAAGACTCAAAATGCCTTTAATGACACTTTAAAGACCTATAAATAACATTAGCCAAATTGACCAAAACAAGAATAAACCATCTGACAGTCAAAAACTGAAGAGAAGATGAAAGCAGCCTAAGCCCTGGAGATGCCTGGTCTTAGGCATCTTGGCTGGTTGAAATGCAACGTCTGATTCCTTTTGTGTACATAGCATGCACATCTTGAGAGTGGAACTTCAGCTGGAAGGTTTGCAGCCTGTTTAGGAAAGGAGTTCAACACGATGCAAACTCTGGAAATAAATGCTACAGTCTTGCGCAAACAAAAAGAAACTTGTTAGGTAGCAGTAGCATCAGCAGCTGAGAATACCATAATGAAAGATTTTTTTTCTGTTCAATAAAAACAGATTTTGCTTAGGTCTTTAGCTGGAAGGTTTGCAGCCTTCTGCATCCTATCCTCAGACCTGATGAGGCCACGATCTTGGTAGGCTGATTTCTAACTAAAATGACCTTTAGAGGTGACTTCTTGTTTCTGTAGCCCTACTGTGACTTTAAGAACTTTGCCTTACATTCTTATCATATCTATTGCTTAGTTACTTTGAAAATGTGTGGTGTCTTCAGTAAAGCAAAAATCTATTAAAAATGCATTAGAAAGCCTCAAGCTACCCTAAAGCTGAAGCTGCAATAAGTAAACTACATCACTAACTTGATCAGACTGTTTACCTCGGTGTTAATTTTGTAGGAATGTTTAATGATATAAAAGACTAAATATTGCCCAACCCTGTTTAGTATTAAAAAAATAATTTAAATTTTCCCAGATCTTAGTGTTTTCTCTATATTACTGAATATTAAATATACCTTGAACCTCTCAACAAATAACATTGGGGGGCGGGGGATTTTCCGGTTTAATACATTTAACCTCCATTACAAAGCTGTTTTTTTTCATATATAGTTTTTCACTGCAATTTAAAGTGTTCTAATGTTATATGTAGTGTAAAAGGGGCTGACTCCCTTGTTTGTAATAACATACATTTCCACCGTTACTGTGGTAACTGTTACAATGCAGCACGTCGAATAGTTGCTACCAGCCAGAACAATATTCAGCCAAATGTCCAATTTGTGCAGAAATGTCTTTGAATTGATTCCAGCAGATTACTGTAGCAGTCCTTTCAGTCTCAAATGCAACAGTCTGTCCTGTCAAAGCAAAACAACTACTCTCTGCATCCCTGGGTTTTCATTAATGTCTTGCTTTATCCCTCAAGGTTCAAGTTTCAGCCCCTTTTTTTAGTCTCTTCTTCTGTTTGTGTATTTTTCTATCTTACATCTCCCTGTGGAACTAGCACAATCCCAGATTACATATAAATATTCACTACTTATTCATATTTGTGTCTCTGTGTACAGCCTCTTATGGTCTTATTTTTTTTCTTTTACACTCTATCTATGTTTCATGTAATCCTTTCATGTGTCCTTTTATTTCCTGTTTGCAGATGATGGCCTGCAAACCTTCAATTGCTGTAACACTGAGCAATCAGGTTTCCAGGAAACCCTAATCAGAATCTGGATATTCAGAACTGCTTTTTCATCCTGCATCATGAAAGAACCTGACCCAGTTTTCAATTCCAATTTGGTGGGAATGGAGGAAAATAAAGCTGACTGCCTTTGGGAGTTTCCTTAAAATGTGGAAATTAAAAAGAGTTGTTTCATGGCTTCCACTTCTGTAACCATTTTAAGACTCAATAAAGAAAATATGATAAGGTAAGTCATAACTCTGGAATACTAAAATTATGTATATTCAGAACTATTCTGTGAACTTAATTCCGGGCCTATCAGTTGCACATTCAGATATTGGTAAAATGACTGTCCACCCAGGGTGCAATTCAATTAAAGGTTGGCACAAGTACTATAAAAATAGTTACCCAGATGACTTTGATGGATCTTCAATCAACTATTATTTCCATTAAGGAAACTGCAGCATCCTGATCTCACTCAAAACTGATAAAAAGAAGAAAAACTTGTAATGACAAAATAATATGTTTTGTATTAATGAGAAGGTTTATGTGATATGTCAGTCAGTCATTTTCTACGGCTTATTCCATAGTGGGTCGCGGGGGAGCTGGTGCCTATCTCCAGCAGTCTATGGGCGAGAGGCGGGGTACACCCTGGACAGGTCGCCAGTCCATCGCAGGGTTTATGTGATATGTTGTTTGTTAAATATAAAACCAAAGTAAAAAACATCCCTAAAAAAATTTTATGTTTTTCACACATTGATAGTAGGTAAGTTTAAGAATTGGCTTTTTTATTACATGTAATGAGTAATAAACTTTATCCAAACAATAAAACTGTAAAACTTCCCCTTGTTTCACAAAAAAATTATTTTGTTGTAGTGATGATCCATTCAATGCATGCTTTATGTGGCCTGAACCTGTGAAAAAATATAGCCTTCTTTACTCAATAATAGTAAAGAAAGCCACAGCACAGTACAGATCCAACTGCAACTGTTTTGGCTAGTTGCTGCGTTGTGGTCCGTACTGTAAATCCTAACAGCGTTTGTGAGACCCAGTATGACTACCCTCACAGAATGTTTCAGAAAAGCCCTTGGGTGCTCAGATTAATGGAAAGCAGTGCATGCCTGAAAGGGTCTAAATAAACAGGCAGAGTCTGGACGGCTTTCCGTCTCTCTCTTAGAGCGCTGCTTGTCAATCTGCCAAGATGCTCATATTTAGTAAACACAAAATTATCCTGAAATGTTAATTTAACATCTCTCTTTCTCACTCTCTCTTTTCTCTCTGTATATATATATCTATATATATATATAGATATATATATATATATATATATATATCTATATATATATATATATACACTACTGTTCGAAAGTCTTAAAACGCCTTTTTCATTTAATGGCTTTCTTTAGGTTTATCACATATGTTTATTACATTGTACATAGATTCTCACTGACGGCATCAAAACTGTGAATGAACACATATGGAATTCTGTAGTAAACAAAAAATTGTAAAAGAACTTTAAATATGTTTTATATTTTTAGATTCCTTAAAGTAGCCACCTTTAGCTGGGATGACTGAAATATTAACCTTTGGCCGTCTCTCAATGAACCTCTGGGAAGTTCTTTAAAAACTTTGGAAAACCATTTCAGGCGACCACCTCATGAAGCTCAGCAAGAAAACATTTGACTGGTATACATAACCAGCTGTGTTTGGTCAAGTGAAATTTTAATTCAAATTGGTTACAGTCATGACATAATTTATTCAATATAACAAAGTTACATGACCGTGCTGCATGTAGATCAGTATGACACATTGACCAGGATAAATGTTTGTTGGTAGGTTACTGTGTGACATAAAACAACAAAAAGAACTTTATTAATGCCTCAACTAAAACATTACAATTACTTAACTAAAACGGCTTCAAACCATTCTGACCATTATGACCAGTTCTGACCATTATGACCGACAGATATCAGAGCCAGGATACCATTGCTTATTGAAATTGTTACAGCAGTATAATTGAACACTAAGGTGAAAACTCCAACCTTAATTTGAAGAGATTTCTTCAGTCGTGGAAAAAATCATATTAATATAGATAAATCGAGAAATTATTTTTCAACTGTCAGCTTGATCAGCTGAAACTCAACAATTATATTGCTTCCAGTTGATGAAAGCTCAATGCTAAGCAGTACAAGTTTACAATGAAAACAACACTCTTCGATGTGGAAGTTGTTACTGCTGTAACAAGACTGAGGTCAGAGGAAACAAACATGGAAGAAGCTTTTGAAGAGGAACCTGTATTTTCTATGACATTTCGAGACATGTCTGATACACATGTTTTGAGAAAGCAAGAGAGAACAAAATTTAAAACAGATAACAGGAAGAATAATGATATTATGGAAAAGCTGATCCATTTTATCCATCTGAGCTTTCAGTCTGTCATGGACCAGGCTGGATTTGGAAATGTTAGCAGCATTTTAGAAATCACAGGGAGGAAGTAAGGATCTACATTATCAAGAAAAAACTCAATGAGACTGCTGGTTTTGCGACGCTAGCGCACTAAGGGATTGATCTTCAAAGATCTCAAATAGGGGGCGCTAAATTGCTTGTACAAAAAAAATTGCACGTGCATTAAGTGAGCGTGTTGCATGCAATTTTCAAAGATTGCAAGTGAAATGGATAACAGGTGCAACAGAGGTGTAGAATGCCCTATTTAAATGAAGATATTGTGGCAGCGGCAGATGATCTCACTAACAGCGATAGTGCGCTGGATTGATCCAGACGCAAGAAAAAAGTGTTGCAAGGAGTTTTATCATTGGAGATATGTCATGGCTTCTGTTTGTGATTGGCTCTAAATCAAACCTTAGATAATCCTGCATAGATCCTGCATAGACCATGCAGCCTTCTGGCCAAAGTGACAGTGGACATTTTTGCACCCCAGTTAGTACCTGCATTTTAAACAAGCTAAATCTAGGCGCAAAAACAGAACCCACAATCCATTTCAGGTTTGATAAATCGCATTGCAGTGGATGAGGGATTACATTTCCATATCCCTTCGCATAAATGTACGCGTTTGGGTCATTATCATATGTTTTGCATATTCATGGAGACATGCTAAAAAATTTGCGCCTGCTGTTCCACTGATTTTACAGACGCAATCCCGTTAGCACCTGGGTTGTAGATCATCTTTGCGAACGCAAACAGGTTTGCATAATGTATTCTACACGCAAACCTTTTTAAGGTCAGGCTTTCACTGCGCTAACTGCTAACGTAACATTCAAAAGACAGTTTAAAATTACGTTCTATAATCATTCTGCTAATGGCACAAAGTGTAGAACAAAATATTTCAAATGTTTTTAAATTAAATCTCATAAAGAAATATGAATTGGTATAATTGCCTGTTTAAAACCTTCCCAAAGAAGAGATGAGAACTCAGACAAAAGATTCTGATCTGATCTTTACCCACTGAGAAAGAATTTTATTTAGTATTATTTATTTATTGTTTTTCGGTTTAGAATTGTTTTCTAAATTGATTTTAGCGTCTTCTTTTACCTTGTAATCGATGACTTCCAGTTTTCCAAGGGGTATCAACACAACTCAAAGAACAGGCTCATTTTCCGCAGACATGCTTCAAAATAGGAAAGACAAGACAAAATGCCATTCAAGTAAGGCAGATATGTGCTTATTGTCATCAGCCAGGTCATTTCTTCAAAATGGCAAAACTTGCTTGTACCTACAGTGTGAGCAATAGTTTATAGTTTACAGTTTTTATACTAAACCTGACATAAAAGGCTGGGCAAGGAACCATGTTTCTATCTTACCATTGTATGCACTGAGGAAGATAGTGAGGGAGGTAAAAAAAAAAACAGATTTATATATTCTATGCTAACTGTTAGATAGCAACAACAAAGTGGGGCATCTTGGGGTCACCATGTCTCATTTTATTTTAAAGCATGTTAATTGTGGAGAGTGCTGTATCTTAAGACACTGTGAGAACATTTGACATCAGTCGGCCCCATTTCTTTTAAGAATTTCTAATTTTCTTCTCAACATGTTGCTGCTTTAAATGTTTAATTTTATGTGAGGCCACTGCCTCCAGACTGTCCCGCTGGATTCATTTAGAGACTTTTTGTAAATGTGTTGTTCGCATGTTTTGGTGACCACGAACCTTTGTGGGTAACAGGGAGAGTAATGTGTCTTGCATGTGTCAGAGCTATCAAAAAAAAACTAGGGAGAGACTGGGAGAAAAGAAAGAAAGAACATCATTAGGAGACACAGAGATGCAGCATGCATGAGTCATTCACGTTCAAATGTGTATTTTCTCAAGTCAGTTGGCAAATATATGCACTTGGGCTGGCACACCGGCTGTACCCTACTGGCTGCCAGCTGTCACTCAGGAAGACGGAGAGATGGAGGATTGAGAGGGAGCAGAGAGAGATAAAGGGGTGGTGATGATGTGAGGACAAGAGCCCCGAGGCTTTCCTTCTCTCTTGTTTCTCATTTGTCTCTCTGATGATAACAAAAAACATGGCAGCTCAAAAGGAGAGAGGTCGACATCAGAAAGGAGAAAGCACAGAAGAGAAGGACAGAGAGGATGAGAGTGAAATGGAAGAGGAATGTGAGATTTTTCAAGTTGATAGAAAGTATGCAGGCCATAGCATTGATATTCCTAATGCATTAGTCCAAATGGGCAAACCTCAGGGTTCCCCTCAGCATTAACTAAGAACAGGATATTTTATGTAGACGTCCAATTGCTTTGTTTGCAGAGGGCTCCATGTTTTACTCACAGCCTCTTGCAGTATTTATTACAGTTCTCTTCTGACTAATTAGGATAGTCTGGGGGAAAATAAAGCTCTTCTGCAGAAGGAGAAGCTCCTCGTGAAGAATAAGAACTCATTTTAGTCTGAACAAAAAACAGGCATCCTTTTGGGTCCAGATTCTCTTTTTATCCTCTTGCTCTCTAATTAGGAAGGAACGGGCCCCTGCTTCTCATGCCATCGATGACAGACAGGTTTCAAAATGCAATGAAAGAACAAATTCATCACCACCAGTGAAAGAGAGCTCTCTTTTCAGTGCCACATTTGGCAATGCGCACAGACAGCATGTAGAGTCAAGCAACTAAGCAAATTCATTCTACTGTACTTATTATAACACAATAACAAGCCAACTACTGCTACTGGAAAACCAACATCTTTAAGAAAACATCGTTGCCTGCTTGAACATGACAAATGAGGGTTGTTGTAAGCCACTAATGGTGCCTGCTGGACTAACAGCACACCATACAGAATCTGATGTCATGACTTCTGTGGCCGACTTTTACAGCATCAATCAACCTGCAGCAACGGAGCTGCATGCAGAGAATTTCATAGTAGTTGCTCTGAGTAAAGTGTCAACAGAATGTGTACAGAGTTTATTTAAAAATACATCATATAAGCAACAAACCATATATTGTATTTGACGAAAGGAAACTTGATATTCTGTGCTACACCACAGCACACTTATTGATTACAGCATTCCATGTTGGACATGCAAATATACAAGCAGCTCATGTTTTATTTTTTAGGAAATATAAATATTTTATATATTTAGATTCTGAGGCCGAATATTTTTTTCTTATTTGACTGTTTTTGCAGCTAAAATCATGTACACTAATTACTTACTTGTCATGATTCGCCTGTGTTAGGTCTGCACTTCCCTGTTTTTGTTGCTGTTAATTCAATAATTGTAGATAAGGTTCATTCTTGTGTCTTGTTATATTTACCTCCCGGTTCTATGCCTATGTTCCATGTCCAGCTTTTCCTTTACGTTTACCAATTCATTTATCATTATAACCAATTCCTAATGACAACTGTAGCATGAACTAACCTCAGACTTTTTCATCACAGGGACTTTCCTTTCAATTTTATGTGGTCTGTTAGACTTTATGTCAAATACCAATGTCATAATAATTATGTTTTTTCTGACATTCCAAGCTGTTGCTGTGTCATTCTATTTATGTAAAGCTGTCTAAAGTTGCATTGAAATATTAACAACATTTTTTCCTTTTATGTTAAATAAATCATTATTATTTTCAAGGATTAATGTTTTATATTATATCAACACTTGAGTGTATATTTATTTTTTTTCTAGAATCATCTATCTGTCTAAAATCTTGACCCGACTAATGAAACCCAGAGTGCTCATCCTGGCAACCTCTGGTCTTCCTCCATCTCTTATTTATTTCACAGCCTTCGCAATTTTAAACTAAAATCCCATCAGCTACTTCTCTTTTGTGTATTAAACACTAAAGGTCACAGCATTTTAAATGCCTCTGTTTTTAAATAAACTTTAAATTGGTCATGAAAGTATTAGTCAATATTAGCTTAACCTTAGACCTCAAATACAGTAATTTTTTTCCTGTTGCACATAAAGATTGTTATTAAAATGCTAGGTACATGAATATCACAAAGCCTCACAGTGTGTACATGTTTAGGTTAAAATGAAACCTTTCTGGCAAGGCTGAGAGAGATTGGCCTATCTGAATGGTAAGGTTATAGAGAGTACTTCCATGTGCTGTGGTTGTGCAGTGTGCTCTGTGTTATGAGATTTATATTATTAAAACAAGATACTAGTTTCTTCTAGTTTGGCTAACTTGTTTTTCTAACTGCATTCTGTGTTATCCATGTTTTACAATATTTCCTTCCAGTGTGTAGCCTAAGCCTGTTACTGTAATGAAGAAGGGATGAATATTGAAAAGAGTTTCACTCTCCAAACACAGCAATCTCATGCACAAGCAAAGAAAATATTATTGCCGAAGGCAAAAAAACAAAGCAAAATAGATTCCCTGAGACAGACAAATTGCAATTTTATTCCAGCTCAATATGCTCTCACAAGTAGCTTTAAGCTACTGATATCTGTTCCTGCAAAGTACTTATGTTCTACATTCAATTCAGGGACTTTTGAAAATTGTACTAAAGGTAGAGCCATATATTGTGACGCATCAGTGTATTGTGACCCCATGTCCTAACCAGCTTTCATCAAAACTCAGCTTTCATCTGCCAATGAGCTGCTCCCTTGTGTTACACTATTCTGGTGGACACGATTGGCGATAGATAGATAGATAGATAGATAGATAGATAGATAGATAGATAGATAGATAGATAGATAGATAGATAGATAGATAGATAGATAGATAGATAGATAGATAGATAGATAGATAGATAGATAGATAGATTAGCTTAAAGCAAGATATGTGTCTTTATGTATGGTGTCTTTTGCTCAAACCTTACCTCTAACTTCTTTACCTAAAATATCACCCTTAACAATTTTGTCATTGCTAAAGGCTAACTGCTAAAGGCTAAGTAAAAAATTTGAACTACTTCGGACGCAGCACGTGGCGTATAAGTAGAGCACGTATAAGTAGGCCTCTGTCCTCGACATAATTGTCCCTGATTTGAGCCCTGATACCGCCAACCTGTGCTACATGTCTTCCCCCTTTCTTCACCCCACTTCCTGGCTGCTCAACTAAAAATAAAAAAAAATAATAATAACAATAAGATAAAGGCCTATAGTGAAAAGTGTAATGATGCGGTGCGAGGTTGGAGAGAGCCAGTAACCTGTTATCCACCTCCTTAATCCAAAGAATTCGGCACAACACACCGAGGAGGTTCCACATGGTCTCTTTATTAAAGCTCCTCACACAACTTATCTAGCTCTTTCATAAACATCGAAAAAGAATAAAAACGGAAGAAGAGAAAGAAAAAGAGAAGGGGAGGAAGCGCCCCCTTGTGGTTCCTCATAACCGCCTCTAGGAAGCAAGTACTGACTGTTACATATGCCCCCCTAGTAGATAAAGGCTGTCCTCAGCCGTACACGACCATAGACACCTCCACAGAACTTACCAAAGCTACACATAGCCGTAAAACTACAGGTACATATGGGAAAAGGTACCGGATCACACCAGGATACATATAGGTGGACAACCAGAATATATAGCCAGTTACTATTCAAAATACAAATATAAAAACAATGTGGAACTCTTTTCAGATTGTTTTATTTATTTATTTATTTTTTTTCAAGAACACAAACCTAGCAATGAACACACAAAAAACATTCAACAAAAATTTCCACAAAAAGAAATGGAGATGGCTCTAAAATTACCGCCAACCTAACCCATCAGAGAAAACATGTGCTGTTGACCTCAAAACTGACACATAGCATAATGCAGGTAAAATCACTTAAACATCATACAAAAACTTATACTCTGTTAAGTCTATGATAACTATTTGTCCATTTATGATCTGCCCAACCAGTCGTGATCCTAGGGTGACGTCGGGCTCTGAGATTGTACCGTCCAGCACAACCTGAAGCACAATCAGGTTCAGCCACAGCAGAGTGGGCGTCAGTTACATCGGCAGGGGTCTGTGAGTGGCTAACGTCATTTGGCATGTCACAAAACGCATCAACTGAAGGGAGGTCAGGAATAACATCATTCTGAGAATTACTGTTGTCAAGGTCACTTTCCATGTGATCTGTTTGTGCAGCCGCACCAGCCTTTCTGTAACCGGCAGAGTCCCAAGTATGGAAAGGCTGCATGTTCACAACATGAAAAACTCCAGCATCCTTTCCATTTTCAACATCAGTCAGTCTGTAGTTCACGTCGCTGAGTTTCTGACTGACACAGAAAGGGCCTCTGAACAGTGGGGCCAGTTTAGCTGTAAAATTAGCCAGTGCATCTGACGTGGGGTGAGACGTAACTCGAACAAGATCACCGATCTCAAAGGCAGAATGACGGTAGTAGTGTTTCTGTCTTTTGTGGCTGAGGTCCAATGCAGCTCTGGCGTGGTGATGAGCATCCCTGAGGGTGGCTTTCAGAGTCTCTGGATAGGGCAAGCTCAGGTTATCCATGCCATCACAGCTTGGTTGTGTGATGAGGTCAAGAGGTGTGTCCAGCTCATGTCCATACAACATCATGGATGGGCTGAGACATGTGGGGCTGTGCGAAGTGCAAAACAGATTTGCAGTAGAAACCTGTCCCATGTTGTGTGTTTGTCACCCACATAAGCACAGATAGCAGTTTTGAGTGTCCTATTTACACGTTCCGTTGCATTCGTTTGCAGATGATAGGCAGTAGTTTCCCTGTGAGTTGACCCTAATGCTGACACAACATGCTCAAATAACTCACTAACAAAGGGGGACTCTCTGTCTGAAATGAGATATGTGGGACTACCGTGCCTGGCAAATATTTTGCTTAAAAACTTGCCAGCTGCAACCTGAGCTGTGGCCTCTTTAACTGCGCACACCTCAATCCACTTAGAAAAATAGTCAATAAAGACCAGCAAATAAGCATTTCCTGACTGAGTGCGGGGCAAGGGACCCACAAAATCCACTCCGGTGTACTCCCACGGTCGAGGCGCAATAGGAACCATGAGACCAGCTTGTTTTTATTGGCTTGGTTTTGTGAGCTGACAGACTGAGCAAGATGCAACATAACGTTTAACATCACCTGACATGCCAGGCCAAAAAAACCTGTCGTAGTCTCATCAGTGTTTTAGAAACACCAAGATGGCCAGCAGTGGGATGGTCATGATAGTAGTTCAACAGTGTTCCACAAAGAGATATTGGGGCAAAAAGTTTGAGTCCTTTCAACGGGTGCAAACCACACGTAGCCTTTGGGTCGTTGTAGTACAGCAAACTGTCATAGACAGCATATTGGTCTTGGTCTTTTTCATTCATTTGAACTTGTGAGTCTGATTCCATGCCTCTGAGGAGCTGGCCTGTCACAGGGTCGTCCGTTTGTAGCTGCTTCAAATGTGACCGATCTGACAGTAACACTGGGGACAGGGAACAGAGGTCCAAACTGCCTATAACTGCATGTTCTTGCAGAATATTAATGGGTGTGTCACTCACATTTGGCAAAGGATTCCTGGACAGAGCATCAGGAACGGCGTTATGCGTTCCTGGCTTGTGGACTATTGAAAAGTCAAAGTCTTGTAGTCTCAGATACCACCTAGCCAGCCGGCCAGAGGGGTTTGGACGGGACATAAGCCACCTAAGGCTGTTGCGGTCTGTGAAAACAGTCACGTGAAGGCCTTCAATCTATGGTCTGAAGTGTTCCAAGGCCCAAATGACAGCCAAACATTCCTTCTCAGGGGTTGAGTACGGTTTTTCAGCCTTGCGTAGAGAACGACTTTCATATGAGACCACAATCTCTCGGTTCTCCTCATCTTTTTGCATCAAAGCGGCACCCAATCCAAGGTCACATGCATCAACATGAACATAGAAGGGTCGTCCAAAGTCTGGAAATCTCAAAATGGGCGCTGAAGTGATCCGTTCTTTCAAAACATTCATGGCTTGCTGACACTTGTCATCCCAGTGAAAGGCTGTGTCATTTTGCATGAGTTTGTGAAGTGGGTCGGCATGTCTTGCATAATCTTGAACAAACCGCCGATAATAGCCAGTGAG
Source organism: Characodon lateralis (assembly GCA_036250325.1). Classification (NCBI taxonomy): domain Eukaryota; kingdom Metazoa; phylum Chordata; class Actinopteri; order Cyprinodontiformes; family Goodeidae; genus Characodon; species Characodon lateralis. Next base: position 1,488 of record JAHUTJ010017753.1, on the reverse strand, counting down.
TCCAAGAAACTGCCTGACCTGTTTCACTGTGGATGGCAACTGAAAATAAACGACAGCTTTAATTTTTTCTGGGTCAGGTTTTATCCCAGCAGGCGTGATGCGATAGCCCAGAAACGTGAAGTCACTCAGACAAAACTGACACTTTTTCAGCTTCACAGTGAGGCCAGCCACTTCTAACCTGCTCAGGACCTCCTCCAAATCTTCCAAATGCTGTTCAAATGTAGGAGAGGCCACCACAATGTCATCAAGGTACACAGCACAAGTCTTATAAATTAGACCAGCCAGTACAGAGTTCATGAGCCTCTGAAATGTTGCTGGTGCATTACATAAGCCGAATGGCAGCACACGGAACTGGAAAGGTCCACTGTGAGACACAAAAGCTGTCTTTTGTTGGGATTCTTCTGAAACAGAGACTTGCCAATATCCTCAAGCCAGATCTAAAGTAGAGATATACTTTCCTCTTGCCAAAAAGTCGAGGGATTCGTCAATTCGTGGTAGTGGATAGGAGTCTTTTTGTGTCACTTGGTTTAGACCTCTATAGTCCACACAGAACCTTGGATCAGAACCAGGTCTGTTTACAATCACCACTGGAGCAGCCCACGGACTAGTGGATGGTTCAATTATGTTGTCTTCCAGCATTTGTTGAACTTGTTCCTCAATCAAGCACTTTTTAGTAGGCGATGTACGATAGGGAGGTAGGTTTATGGGTTTCGCAGTCCCGGTGTCAATCACATGTTCCGCCATTGTGGTGTGTCCAAGATGACCATCGAAAATAGAGCTGTGTTGGGAAAGGAGATCATACAGAGTTGATCGTTGTGTATCTTTAAGGCTAGCCTCAGCCACCTTTGACTCTATGGTGTCTGACAAAATATCCAGAGACATAATAGTCTGTTCAACCGGAAACTGTTCCAGAGTGTGGTCCTCATACTCATCCATTACAGGACAGGCACTGTCATCAATAAAAACTGACCTTGTCGGTATATGGATAGTTACAGAGGCTCTCATCATAAAATCCATCCCTAAGATGAAAGGAGAAGAGAGGTTTTGGATGATTGCGAAACGCTGATAGAAGCGCTTATTCATAAAGCCAATAGTCAGCCAAGTCAAACCATCAGAAAGGCAAGGAGCATTGCCAGCTAGATTCACTGGAGGGCCCTGCCACTGATGTGTTTTTTGTGGACAAACTCCATTTACTTTAATGAGATCGGCACGTACAGACGAAAGCCAGGCGCCTGTGTGCAGGGTCACCTCAATGCAGGTTCCATTAAAGTTCAGCTTAGTTTTACAGTGCCTTGCGAAAGTACTCGGCCCCAATGAACTGGTCAACCTCTTGCTACATTTCAGGCTTCAAACATAAAGATATAAAATTCTCATTTTTTGTGAAGAATCAACAACAAGTGGGACACAATCGTGAAGTGGAATGAAATTTATTGGATGTGTCAAACTTTTTTAACAAATAAAAAACTGAAAAGTGTGGCGTGCAATATT
>JAHUTJ010017752.1:0-19854 GCA_036250325.1 Characodon lateralis | reverse complement strand
CTCTGCTCTTACTGGTGCAATGTGCAATCAATGAAGACTGGCTACCAGGCTGGTCCAATTTAGCCATGAAACCTCCCACACTAAAATGACAGGTGTTTCAGTTTCATTGTCCAACCCCTGTACTTTGGTCGCAAAAATCCCTATAATACTGTACATAGAACATGTGGTTCTAAAATGACAAAAGCTGTAAATGTTCACGAGGTCTTACTACTCTTGCAAGACACTACATAGTATTTATAGGTGCGGTGTGGATAAGGAAGGGATTTTCTTTCTGACCTTGTCTTGTCTTGTCTTGTCCTTGTTTTCCTCATGTGAAAAATTGCTACAGGGTGTATAGTTATTATTTTTGGTCTCTTTATTACTTTTCCTGGTATTCTTTGTTAAAGAACACTGCGTTTATTCAACCCAGAGGTTATTAAAGTAACATTTTGAGCTATATTTTGGTAATTACTCAACGTTTTGATCTGTTAAAGAAACCACACTGATCATACCACTAAAGAACACCAGATCATCAGTAAGAAGAGATGTAAAAACTGAAACCTTATCGTTACAGTTTGGAAGTCCCACATGGGGAACAGATGTTAGCATTTAGATTGGGGAAAGTCCTCTTTTCTTGCTAATTTATTCAACATAAACCGGAGAAATACAGTAGAGTGTAACAGTCCTTTCATAACCAGTTCATCACTAGTTTCAGCCATTAAAACTCGACAGATGAGTGAAAAAAAAGATTACATCATATTTCCTTTAGAAGCCAATCTCTTCTGTACATAATCCCACTTTGAAATGATTTACAGTAAGGTTAATTAAAGTATTTGGCAGTAAGACTCTTAATTGCTGTTTGATGTGTTATATTCTTCAATTGTTCATTCATTGTTATTGTATCTATGCTTATGTCAAATCATTACTTGTTACAGCTTGATGTTGAGAAGATTCACCTTTAACTTCAAATAAACTAGCTCCTTCTTCAACCACAACACTATTAATATTCATAGCAATTAAACAGCTAAAACCTTTCCTTGCTAACCTGCTGTCGTATTGTATTATAATATTTGGCAGACGGCTACAATTTTAGGTCCCATCAGGTCCCTTTCAGAAATATTTCTCAATACATTTGGTTTAAACACTGGCATAAAGCTAACTGTAACACTGACTGGTAACCATGACCCTTGCCTTAAACACAACTACATTTAGAAGGCATTTATCTTCTAATTGTTTATTAGCCTATGCACCATTGTGATATAGAAAAGAAGTGCACAAGTTTTTGTTTTCACAAGTTCAAACCAGAGGAAGTGTCACGCATGCACTGGGAGGGGGTGTGCATCCATCCATCCATCCATCCATCCATCCATCCATCCATCCATCCATCCATCCATCCATCCATCCATCCATCCATCCATCCATCCATCCATCCATCCATCCATCCATCCATCCATCCATCCATCCATCCAGCCATCCATCCATCCATCCTTTCTCATAAAAAATGAGACAGACATTATTACTAAAGATAATAAAATTATTTAAATAACACATCCACTGACAATAAGGTTGTTTAGACACCGTCCAAGAGTTTTCATCAGTATATTTTAAGGGGTGCCCTGACAAAAACACAAGAAGGTACCATGTTACTGTTTCTATTGGCATGAGCACCATATTAGAAATTGTCAAGCATTAAAAATGCAACAGATTAACTAGTCAACCTGTACTAGAATAATATACACTGACTAGAGATTTTTTGAAACCTTGGTTAAGATTTGTGAAATCTTTACTATTTATGAAAACATGAAATCATGAACTGGATGTATCATTTAAACCCCTATTTAGTACAATTTTGAGATGTGACGTGATAACGTGTTGGAGTATGAAAATTAAACAAAAGTCCACGGTAAAGCCCAGTCACTCATTTCTATTTGTACACTAGTTTACAGCTACAAATAATCCAGTGGTGAAAATTCTTCAGTGTAGTGTTGTGCAACAGGTCTTGCTGGTCTAGTTTTAGCTGCTTGTCAATCATCCTTTAACCATAGACATGATTAAAGACAACTCCATCACATTTGATAGCTTTAATCTCAAAATCTTCCTGATTTATTTATGTATTTGGTCTTAACTTATTTGTCTTTAAACTAGCCACTGACCACTGTATCAAAATCAGAACCACTTCTTATCACTAGTTTTTTGTGAGTTACTCATCTTTGGTGGGATTCAAAAGCACAGCATTTAGTCATATAAACAGCTCTTCCAAAGTAGTAGTTTAACAGTAAATGTTAAATGTCTTCTTTTGTTGAAATGCCCTGAAGAGTGGCCAATTGCAAGGGAAATGGGAATGCGAGTATGGAGAAGAGCTGGTGGAGAGATGTGAATGGATCCGTTTCATTTCAGGGGTCAAAGAGTGACGACTATCTCTTGAAATGTTGTTGGTCCTAAAGGCATAAGTCTAGAACACAGACCCATGTGCTTTCCCTGAGAAGGTAATAAACCCCTGTCTCACAAAGAGTGTATAAATAAAGTAAGAAGCAGGGTTTGCTCAAGGGATTGATGCAATACATCTCTTGTTGATAGTTTGCTTTAAACCCAAAGGTTTTGCTGAAGGAAAAGGGCAGACTGCGAAGCAGAAACAAAGAAACACTCTACTATGAGTTTACAAAGAATGCCTTTTCAGTTTTATCATATTAAACTGTGTGCAGCCAGCGGGCACTTCCCCTTGTATTTGTGTTCACCTCTACAATTACAGAGTTTCCAACCATCCAGAAACAGGAATAAAACTTTCTGTTCTTGGAGCGTCACACAAGATCTAAATGGCAGACATTTGCATTAGTAAATGACTAATTGATAATTCAGGGCACGGTTTGGTGTTTCTAATACCCTGACAAAATGCAATAAACTTTAAACACTGAACTTTTTTCACTATTGTGAATAAAGAAGCATAAAAAAATCTCTCTGTATCAGGGGCGAAAATCCCATTTTATTTTTGGGGGGGACACTAAACAGACAAATTCTTGGGGGGGACATGAAAAAAAAACCCTCTCTCTCTCTCTTTCCTGCTCCTTGGCAATTTTTCAGCATGTTAAAATTAAGTAATTGAAAGTAATATTTGTAGTTATAGCATTGCTGTTTATTAGTCCATATTTTATGCTTATACAGGGGTTTCTCTGTTCAAGCAGCAATGTCAACAGTAGTATTAGATGGAAGGTAGAAATGGTCCATCTTTATGATTACATCTAACAGAACTTATTTGCATCCTGCTCTAATTTACACTTTAGTCCATCAAAGTTTTAGAGGAAATTAAAGCTCAAAGTTCAAAACTTTAAAGGAAATGCCTTCAAAAATAATCAAACAAAATCAAACTCCTCCGCAGAAATATATATTTACTTTAGTTTTTAGTTACCCTCACCTTAGAGTAAAAACAATTAGTTATGAGCATTAGCAGCAGAGCTGAATTGTAGAGACAGAACTGAATTTTTTTTTAATGACATTTGCATTGATAGATTACTTACAACAGTTTATTCAATAACAACAGTCAATCATTTTCTATACAGCTTCTTCCAAAGCGGGTTGCGGGGAAGGTGGTGGCTATCTCTAGCAGTCTATGGGCAGGAGGTGGGGTACACCCTGGACTGGGCGCCAGTCCATCACAGGGCAATTTAGAGAGACCGATTAACCTAACAGGCATGTCTTTGGACTGTGGGACCCAGAGAGAACCCACGCATGTATGGGGAGAACATACAAACTCCATGCAGAAAGACCCCGGCTGGGAGTCGAACGCAGGACCTTTATTATTTTGAAGTAAAAAAGTTGTTATTCAATTAAGCAGATAAGAATATCTTTCTATTTCAAAGGTATTGTAAGTAAGAAATTCCCGACTTCTTCTGGTTTAGCTATTTCATCAAACGTACATGTTTAGGGCATCAAGCAAATTTTAATATCAGACAAAGATGCTAGTAAATACAAACTGCAGTTTTCAAATCATAATTTCATTTATTAAAACAAAAAATTTATTCAAACCAACTTGCCCCTATGTGAAATAATAGTTACCTCCCCACAACTAATAACTGGGTTTACCACCCCTGCTGCAACAGGATTTAAATTTGAACTTTGCCTAGGCCACACAAAAATTATTTATTTATTTTTTTTTGTTTTTATGTCTCATTCAGAGGTGGACCTGTTGGTATGCTATGGATTATTTGCCTGCTGCATAATCCAAGCGGGCTTGAATTTAAAGTCACTAAACCACTAAGCCCATGGATGCTGCTTTTGTAAAGTCTGTTTTATTGTTGAATCATGAACAGTAAGTTTAACTGAGGCAAGTGAGGCTTGCAGTGCTTTCAGTGCGGTTCCAAAGTTCTTTTATGACCTCCTAGAGGAGGTTTTGATGTGCTACTGAACTAATTTTGGTAGCTCAGTCACTCTCGGGAACGTTTACTACTCTGTCTTCGCCATTTGTGGACAGGTTTTATTTGAGTTAATCAGAAATAGGCAGCTCCCCTTCCATGTATGCCAATTCAAACAGTCAGCATGCCATTGTTAGTGATTCTTCATCAGTGCAGACAGAGTGTCATATTGTCCTATTAAATTAAGCAATTTTCTTCTGGTGTCATCGCTGTTACATTTGCACAGAAATGTACATTTAATGTGTTCTCTGACTTGCGATGGTCATACTAAAGAATTGTGTGAAGTGTCTAAAACAATCTGAGTATTTGGCTGTTTTTCTGGCTAGAGATCATAATCAGATGCGTAGAAAAGCCATGCTAGGTCGTTTTTACTTAAAGCCATATAAACAAAATGCAGATAACCATTTGAAGGACATGAACAGGTTCGACAATAAATAGCTGAGGCTCATTGCTGAATATTTGCCAGAGTTTCCTCAATCTTATTCACCTGTTTTCTAAGGACCTCATTTTTTAAGATATTGATAAGGATAAATTTTTTTCCGGCTGCTACTTATTGTTTTGTTCTCCAGCCATCCATTGTCTACACCCACTTGTCCTTTCAGGGTCGGGGTGCCCATTTCCTGTAGTCTTTGGCCTGGTGGTAGGATACACCCTGGACAGGTTGCTAGTCCATCACAGTGAAACCCAGAGACTATCAGGACAGACAATCTTGCATGCACTCACTCACATCTAAGGGTAATTAAGAGTAACCAGTTAACCTAACAGTCATGCTGGGTTTCCTTAGACAGAAAAACTTTTTATCCAATTTGAATAAATAACTGAATCTGACTGCACTGTTCAATGATTAGGATTATTTGGAATGTATGTACCTCACTTTTGTGAAGTGCCTTGAGACGACATGTGTTGTGAATTGGCGCTATATAAATAAACTGAATTGAATTGAATTGAATTGAATTGAATGTTTTTGGACTGTGTGAAGAAACCGGAATACCTGGAGAGAACACATGCATGTACAGGGAGAACTCAGACTCGAATTCGTACCTAGGACCTTCTGGCTGCAAAGCAACAGTGCTACCAGCTGAAGCATCATGTATGTTGAAGAGGACAGCACACTAAGCTGAGAGAAGCCAAGCCTAAAATGGTATCTCTCAGGAAATCAGTTGTTTTTGCTTCTTAAGGCCTGTCATTGTATGTCACCACTGTCATTTTAAGGTAATTTCAGTAAGTAAAACTAGTGTCCTGGCAACAACCTTTGAGTGCCAAAAGCTTTCATTTAAAACTACTTTTAGTATTGTCATTCATAGATAGACATAATTATGGTTGATTACTTGAAGTTGTTATCTAAAGTTGTTATTATATCAGTGACAAGTGGCATAACAAATCAAAAACATTGGTAAGGTACAAGACTTAATAAAAATTAGTTAGAAAGCTTCCAGTAACAAAAAAAAAAAAAAGATGTTTAAAATCTTTAAAGCAGGTGGAATTTTGTAAAAGACTCATTTAACGTTTTTTAGGAGAATGTCACTGCTTTTCACTTTTGCATTGTACTGTAAGAGACTTTAACCCACTCTTCTAAATGCAAGTGATTCTTCAATGTCACCTCTGGTGCACAAGATGAGATGATACTCATTACTAAATTTCCAATGAAAGCAAAAATATTCTAACAATATTTTTGTAAAAACCGAGACACTCCAGTCATTTGTTTTAAAAAATAGAGTAAAACTTTGAAAAGTCAAGAACTGTGATTTAAATCATTTGTAATTAGGGTAGAACATCCCAGTCCAGGTGTGACTTGTCTGCAGGTAACAGTTTTTATGCGTGTTCAATTCTAAGATGGCCTCGTTGCTAAAAAACAAAACATTGGAAATGATCCAGTGTTTAGATTTTCTCAAATAGAATAAAGATTTAATAAACCTCAAAAACAACGCTTTATTAATAATCCTGATTTCCTTCCTATCCCTGTCTGTACTCCTTTTAAACTCCATTCTCTCCCCATTTCCCTTATTACTTCCCTCATCCTCTCTCTTTCAGCTTCATATTTGTAGCACTTCATCAAAACATGATACACATTTTCTTTTTCTCCACAATCTTCATGTTTATCATTGTTCCTTTTCCCTAGTATAAATAAAAACCCATTTAAGTAGGTATGACCTACTCTCAATTTAGTCAAAATTACATCTTCCCCTCTGTTTCTTTCTCCATAATTTTTCATTATTACTGATTTTTAAACTCTATATAGTTTTCTTCCTTTCTCATCTTCATTCCATCTTTTTTACCAAATTTCTGTTTCTTTCCTTTTAATTACTGATTTACCTTCCCGTTTCCCAAATGGAACCTGACCGTTATCTCCTTCTCCAAAACCTTTTTGGCAAGTTTATCTGCTGTTTCATTTCCTCTCACCTCTTCATGTGCTGGTACCCAGCAAAACTGGATATCTATTCCACACCTAGATAACCTAAATAAACTGACGAATTTCCAGAACTAAATCTTTTCTATGGTTTTCTTTTGATTGAATACTTTCTACTACTGCTTTTGAGTCTGTGCATATCACCACCCTGTCCGGTAAATCGTCCTCCACCCATTGCAAACTGATAATAATTGCTACCATTTATGCAGTGTATACTGACATTAGATCCCTTAATCTTATACAGATACGTAATTGAAATTCTGGAATGAATATCCCTATTCTCTTTAACCCAACTTCACTATATTTCCATTTTCTTTTCATTTCAAGAACTTTCATGTCTACTTTTGTTTCTGGATTCAGCTATGGTGGCACAGCCCTAATTGGATTATTATTAGAGAATTTCTTGTAATCTAACTCATACGTTTTTGCCCATTCCTTTCCTGTCCACCCAAATCTATTTCTGTTATATTTAGAGTATTCTGAAGCCACACTAATAATTATTGAATAGCTGCCTTTGTTTTATAATAAACACCAATATATTTACCAAATTTTTCTCCATCCATTTGTACATGTGGGATATTAATGCTATTGGTCTGTAATTTTTCCGGTCTGCTGAGTCTTTCCCTAGCTTATTAAATGAGACGTGTCATGAAGGTGTTTTGAACCGCTCTTTGTCTGACCCGTCCCCAAACCAGACCCCCTCCGGCCCTTGGCTGCGCCTAGAAATCCTGTCCATAAAAGTTATGAACATGACCGGTGACAAAGGGCAGTCCTACCGGAGTCCAACATGCACCGGGAACAGGTTCGACTTAGTGCCGGCAATGTGGACCAAACTCCTGCTACGCTTGTACAAAGACAGCATCGACCCTTTACTAAGCGTCCGGAGATCGGGCCGTCGAGGTCTCCACATTCGTCTGCAGCCCGATCCGCTTTGGTCCCTCATGGTTCCCCCTGCAGGTGGTGGGACCACTGGGGGATGGCCTCGTGTCTCTCGTTTGCGCTTGGCCCGGGGAGGGGGTCCCGCGAGGACAACCCAGCCACCAGGCGCTCTCCGACGAGTCCCGACCCCAGGCCTGGCTCCAGGGTGTGACCCCGGCTCCGCCGTACCAGGCGACGTCTCGTGCCTCGATTTTGTTGTCCTCATGAAGGTGTCTTGAACCGCTCTTTGTCTGACCCGTCACCCAGAGCCTGTTTGCCATGAGAGACCCTACCAGGGGAATTTCACCCCCAGACAACATAGCCTCTAGGATCATTCGAGCACTCAAACCTCTCCACCACATTAAGGTGGCAGTTCAAGGTTCCTTTCATACTTATATCTTCATCTAATGTTGACAAAGGCCTACTTGTCTTCTCCAATATATCTCTAATTTGTTTTTAGCTTTTGTTCTTTTTGGAGCCTGTGTGTATTTTCTCTACAATGAACACCTCAGCCTAACTGCTAACCAGTGCTGGTATTCTAACTTGACTTATTTTCTCACTCATCTTCTTGAACGTTGACCATACATTTTGTAATTTTATTTCTGCTCCTATGGAAGAGCAATAATCTCTCCATGTTTTCTTCTTGGCATCTTTAATTCTCTTATGAGCCTCTGCCCTTTTCTTCTTATGTTCAATAAGATTTTGTCCTGTCATATTTTCTGTAATTTTTTAAAAGCTTAATTTTGCTCTTTAATGACTCTACTACAATCCTCATTCCACCATGGTACCATTTCTGCCTTTCCTTTAATTGTTACTTTTGCTATGCTAGGTTCTGCAGCATTTAGTATATGTTCTGTTACCTGTTTAATGTATTCATCAATGTTGCCTTTTAATTTTACTAAGCAACTTGCCTTATAACATATTGTTTAAAAATTTTACCATTTCGCTTTATTAAAGCACCATCTTGTTAATATGAATTCTTCTTGTCTAAATAAATTATCTTAAATAATTGTGCTTACTGGAAAATGATCACTTCCTAGAGTAGACTCTTCCTTCTCACCCCACTCATATGAACTAACAATCAAACTAGAGGCTTATGTAAGATCAAGGCGTGACATTGTACCTTTATTTATGTCACTTCTTGTTTCCTGGTCATTGTTAAGGGACACCGGTGATCTTTCATCCATCATTTCTTCCACTATTTTGCCATTTTTGTCTGTCTGTCTGCTTCCCTATAGGCTGTTATGTGCATTGAAGTCACCACACCAAACTTCTCTGCTTGTTGTTCCTGAATTTTTTTGAAATACCTAGATTTTTACATGGGTTATAACAGTTACATATTTTATACTTCCAATCCTTTCTAAGTTAAATATTTCTACACTAACATATTCATAAGCTCCTGGGATATGGTTTCTTGCATATGCCAATCTAACTTTAATGAACGTTGCACACCCTCCTCCACTACTATTGTTACTTCTACCTTTTCTGACTCAACTGTGTTCTGGAATTATAAAAATCTAATAATGGGTTTAACCTAGTCTCTTGAACACAAATAACCTCTGGAGCCATTTCTAATTCATTCACATCATTTTTAAGTTCTTGTCCATTTGCTGTTAGACTTCTAGCATTCCACTGAAGTATATGGATAACCATAATTAAAATTTCAGTCCTTTTCTTGACCATTTTCCTGAAGGAAAGGATATAGGTTTGATCTGCTTGGATATCTCTCGTCAAGAAATTTTCCTGCTGCTTCTACTATCTTCTTGATTTTATCACTTTTCTTTTTCATTTGCAATGTTGCATTAACAATGTGACATATTAATGCCACAAAGTTTTCTTTGATAACATGTTTGAGTTTTCATCCACGTTACATTTGTGCATACGAGCATTACGTTTAGTTGTAGAATTGAAAAGAGTTTGCTTCTGTTTACCTTGTGTATCTTTGGTGCTCTGACTTATATCTCCTTGATTTGTTTCTCTAGATCTTTTTTGTGCCTTCTTGTCCAACTCTCTTTAATGCCTCAGCAAATTAAACCTTTTCTGTTAAGTTAATTCTTTGAGCTTCTCTGGCTTACCTCTGGACTATACACCCACCATATGCTGCACTATGCTCTCCTCCACAGTAACAGCACTTTACATTGGCATCCTTGTCACACTTTCTGTATTCGTGCAAACCTTCACATCTTGCACACCTTACTTTTCCTTTGAACTCCTTTGCTACATATCCCATTCTTTGACAAATAAAACACCTTATTGGATTCGGAATATATTCTCTGACTCTGAAGTTTATGTAGCCACTCTGCATTCTGGAACAACATTTTCAAACTGCAAAATTATTCCCATGGTGTCTTTAACAACTCAATTTCTTTTGTGTTTTATCCTTGTTACTTCAGTTACTCTTCCTCCTTTGATTTCTTGTTTGACATCATCAATTGTCATATCAAGAGGGACTCCTGAAATTACAGTTTAAGAATTAGTTTCTGTTGTTGTTTGCTTACAGCAGGAATTATTATTTTTCTGTTGTTTATTAGCCTGGCTAGCTTGATTCTTCCAATTTCCTTCTCAATTGCTTTGGTTAGTTTAATCGGATGGAAATGTCCTCCCTCTTATTTGAACTCGACCATAACTTTCCAAACCTCCTCCTCATCTTGCTCTGCCTGGATTAGCTTTTTCTGACATGCTTTAGTTTTTGACTTTTTGTAAATGCAACAGGTGAGTATAAATACTGAGTGATGAATGGAGACAAGAGAATGCATGTGTGAGTAATAAGAAGGATATGAGGAACAGCTGAGACCAATGAAATGAGAGGCAGAGGGAGAGAAGAGTAATGAGCAGGATCAGGCAGAGGGGAACGCGGGAAGGAAATCTAACAGAGAATATCTAAATGTACAGAATAAACTAAAAAATAAGTAAACAATGGGATGAACTAAAATAGTAACAGAATATAAACAACAAGGCAGAAACTAACATCTACAGAGATTCAAAACTCAAACACCTAAGGATATGACAAATCTGGCTCAAAATGCAATTAAAAACGTATTTTTGACATATACATTATTGTCTAAACTCATCAAAATTTAAATTTATTTATTCCTGTTCATTTTTATTTGTGTTGTGGTGAAAATAGCTTTTAGATTAATTTTAGTGTACTTACATTGTTACACATATTTTGTTGTAAACATGTTCTGTTTGTTCTTCTACTTTTTTCCATCTGGTATTGTACAATTTGCACTTATTATTTAATAGCACCATATGATTTCAAAATCCACGGTTCCACGATATTTTATCTGTGCTACTCTCTCAGCATGTACAGAATCTCCTCACCACATTGTCCCACACCTAATCAGTGCACTCTCAGTGGCCCTTACAGTGCATACCTGAATGTGCTTTATGCCCTGATCAACAACTACTGCTGCGTTCCATTTACCTCCAAGGCTGAAACTTGAATATCCAACCAAACTTTACAGTGTTCCAGTTCCAAGGTAGAAAACCTGTGGGATTTGCTAGCTCATGTGTTCAGGCCAACAGCTACTATCGATACTAGCTAAGTACGATGTATTTCTCAATGTTTTGTACTTTTAAAAACAGTAGCAATATGTTCACTAAATCAAGTTGCACAATACAACATATTTAAAGAGATGCAAATTATCAGATGTGTAAATAAACAGTTTATTCAAATGCTATTAGCAAGTTGTTTTATGCAAGGCGTCCATATTGGATTTTCAAGTAGGAATTGGAGAAAACGTCCTACTTTCCCAGTTGGAATTCAGACTCCCATGGCCCTTTCTGTTAATTTTAAACTTCAAACTGGGATAAATGGATGAATGAAAGTTGTTTTGTTCTTTGGTTGCTTTGTGACATAACACAACACAAATAAAAATCCAAATCCTGTTGATTTTAAAAAGACTGTCAAATTGCTTGTAGTAGTGAAACTTTTACTGAGGTGGTACCACTGCTCTCATGGGCTTTGGGCTAAACTTTAACGACAAACCATACATAGTCAAATAAAGTTTCATCTTCTTTACTTAGCATATGCACCAGTTCATAGTTACAACACATATTTAACCTCTAGAAGTCCAGAGTGAACAGGGTTTTTGTACACCGTATACATTTGAGGTTTTATGTGGCTTGTTTGTCAGGAGACAGTGGTGTCAATTGTGTTTCTGGCACTCAGAACAAATGATGTTTTATACTAGATGAGCAGAACTAAAGATTAAATGTTAGTTGGCCTTAAGCAAACTTCAGTTTGCAGACCACTGGCCAATCAACAGAAAGACTCCTTTGTGAGCTGGAGGTTGTGACGTCAAATGGGCTCTATAAAGACACAAATTCATAGTTTAATTTGGAACAACAGAGAGCTGGGAGGATTAGTGTTGATGTCCTCCTCCTTTTCTTAACGTGCATATCTAATGAGGCTTATTCCTTGGATAAATAAAGTAGGACTAAAGTCTGCTGTCAGATTTACACTAGCTAGCCTGCTGGGCATGGTCCATGGTGTCAACATAAAGGGATTAAACCGTTATTTCCTTTGTTCATTATAATATACATTCACAAAATGCTGGAGATGCTTGAATACAGCCACTATCAGGTGAGATAGCATTTTATTTTCTGTTTTTTCTTATTACAATTTAAAGAAATATGACAGTTTTAATTTAAAAAATGCCCAAAGATGTAATTTGTTTGAAAAGACATTTTAACATATAACAAATAAATATGCACACTAGATAATTTGTAACATTTCAATACAAACATCAATTTACATTATAGCTGCTGGTGGTGGGGTGAGGAAGCCTTTTTGTTGTCATAGATCATGTGATTTAACCTAAAAGGTCTGTGGTGAAGCTTTAGTAAAGAAGATATTTTGGTCACTTTCCACTTAGAAATTATAAAAATGGAATTTAAAGAAAAATACATTGTTCTGACATGTTCACAGTTTATCAGAGCAATTAAGTAATATATAAATATAGGTCTGGAATGTGGTTACAGAAGTTTCTTTTAAAACTAAGACTGGTTTTAATAATCTGAAAACTACAACTGGAATTATTGATTTGGTTGGGAATTTTAATGTGGTTTTCATGAATTGTTGGATATCAGAGATTTCTACTGGACCTTTTATAAATGCATTGAAATTTTTGATATTTGATCATTAAATCACCAACCAGATTAATCTGGACAAAAGCTTTACATTATGTAGAAAATGCAATCTAGATTTTTATATAACTACTCCTCACAGGTGCAGTCCCACCTGGAAAGTCCGACCAAATACCACATCCAGCCAGCTCAGAGGCAGCAGGTGAGGCAGTATCTATCCTCCAGTCTAGGTGGGAAAGCTGGCAACCAGTGTCCAAGCCAGCCCACTGAGCACAGCATGCCACCTGGGCCCGCAGGCAGCGCACCCAACAGTCCAATGGCCTTGCTCAACCTCGGCACCAACTGTGAAAAAGAAGTATGAATGTTTATAACCGAAAACCTTTCGTTCCAATCAGACACCATGATACATGCACAACGTTTTTGCTTACTTTTTCTCTCTCAAACAGATGGACGATGTCATTGATGATATTATTAGCTTGGAGTCGAGTTACAACGAAGATGTTCTTGGACTGATGGACCCAGCTTTTCAAATCAACAACCCGGTAATCTTCCTAAACCTTACTTTACTCTTTTGGTTTTTAGATTTCTTTCAACAAGCTAATGATTTGTCTGTATCCTCCAGCTCCCTGTGTCGGGTAATTTACTGGATGTGTACAACAATCAGGGGCTTCCTCTCCCTGGCATCCCAATCGGCAACTCGTGTGCACCCAATATCAAAAGGGAATTCACAGGTAATAAAAAAAGAGGGTCCACATCCAAACCATAGTACCGTGCTTTAAACACAAATTCTAAAAACTTTAATTGCATGTTTTCCTGATCGTTTACTGTCATCATGTGATTTAAAATAGCCTTCAAGAAAATGGATACCAATGGAATTAGAGTCAAGGACAAATCCTTTTTATTGTTAGAAAATAAAACATGAAATGATTACTGTGGGATTGTGTGAACATTGTGTGCAATTTGGAAGTGCACAAGATACTATTAAGACAATGCTTTGCTAAATAACTACTCCAGCTCCTGGCATGAAGCAAGTACTGGACAAGCCGGGATCCTGTGGCCAGTTTGAAAGCTATCAAAGGCCAGACGGCTTTCCAGTAGGTAAGCAAATCAAGAATAAAATTTTTCCCATCAGACAATGTATTTTGTGTACGAATAAATCGCACACAATAAAAATCCTGTGCAATTACCAAAAAAGAACCTAAGAAACATTTTTTTGTCCCAATCACATAATGTGGATGAAAAGCTCTTGGGTGTGATTAAGAATTTAAAATGCACCAACAAACTCAGTTAAAACCATTTTCCTTCCTTTTGTTTCACAGAAGCTGAGGTTCGTGCTCTTGCTAAAGAGAGACAAAAGAAGGACAATCACAACCTGAGTAAGTCAGTTCTATTAAAAGGGGATTTATTTGTTTTATCATACTGTAAGAAAGAAGAATGTTATTAAAAAAAAAAGTAAATTAACCTCTTAAAAATTTCTCTTTATGCTCATTCATTTGGATAAATTATAGTTGAGCGAAGACGAAGGTTCAACATCAACGATCGCATAAAAGAGCTGGGAACCTTAATACCCAAGTCGAACGATCCGTAAGTGTTATTTTCTGCATTTGGAATGAGCATTCTGTAAATGTAAAGTATAGTGTAGTTTGCATACTTTTGCATTTACTTTTTCGCCTTTTTCAAATTGGGATTTTATGTAACACCCCCAAATAAAATCTATTGCAAATAACTGCCCACTCAGTCATCTACTTCCTACGACAATTTTAAATTATTTAAGTATAAATCCAGCTTTTTTGTGAAGGCCTCCGAGATTTGTTAAAAGAACATTAGTGAACAAACAGAATCATAGAAGAACAAGCAAAACAAATGACGTGTCAGGGAGAAAGTTGTGCTTAAGTTTAAAGCAGGTTATAAAACAACAGAGTTAGCAGGAAAACTAGTAGTTGTATTAAGAAAAAAACCATTAGAAGTCTGTTATCCCAAAAGCCATCTAGGGGCACAGCAAAAATGTGGGAGGAGGTGCTCTGATCAGATAGAGACCAAAACTGAACTTACCGTGTACGTGCAAAATGCTTCAGGCTGTGAACCTTTTTTTTCTTCTCCTAAAGGGACAGATAGCATGTTAGAGGCTGTAAACATGCAGTCAGAGACACAATGCTTAGCTCAAGGCATAGTCATGGTTTTGGAGTGGCCCTAACAAAGTCCAGACTTAAATTCACCTGATCTGTTGGAAAACAAAAAAATTATTGTTGTTTAATGGCACTCTTAATCCAGTCTGATTGAGCTTGAGCTTTTGGAAAGAAAAATGGACACAAATACAGCCTGTGGAAGCACAAACTCCAAAAAAGAAGCTGCTGTTATTGCAACCAAAGGTGGTTTCACAATGTATGGACAGTGGGACTGAATACATATGCAAGCAAGGGGAAAAAAGTTCAAAATGTATAAATCATTTGGCGAGACAATGTATAAATGACTTTATTACATATTATATAAAATAACAAACTAACTTTTAAAATCTGAAATATTTTCTACATTCAAATTCAACTGAAATTTAAAAATACTCTATTGATCCCAAAGGGAAATTAAATGTTGTTGTATCTCATTTACATAAAATATCAGAACCTAATCTAATAAGAATTTTTTTTAGTTAGTAAATTATTCATTCTGTCTTCTCATGTTCACATTTTAATTGATAATTGACTGAATTTGTTTAAAGATGTTTCTTTTTGAAAATGCCCTCCCCAAAAAATTCAAGAAGTAACTTTTAGAAAAACTTGCGTCAGTCCATTGGAATCAATTCCAGTCCTGTTTTTATCCTTATGAATCCACGTGCCTTGACATTTATCTATCTGCCTGTTGACCTTTTCAACAGTAAACTTTGTTTGTAACATTCTCCTCTTCATGTGTGTTCTTAAAGTGCATGACTTATTGACCCAGATGATCCGTAAAGAATCCTGTGTTGTTTTGGTCAGCTGGTCAGCTGTGTCTCACTGTAGATCTTTGTCTCCTGTATACCCCAGAGACATGCGCTGGAATAAGGGCACCATTCTGAAAGCCTCTGTGGACTACATCAGGAAGTTACAGCGGGAGCAGGAGAGAGCCAAGGAGCTCGAGTGCAGACAGAGAAAACTGGAGCACGCCAACCGCCATCTGATGCTTCGTATACAGGTGGGTCAATCCTGCGTGGGTACCGGTGACGTCAGCCTCAGGTTTCAATGTTGGTAGTGTGGCTGGTGGCCTGCATGCCACAACAAGTTGGTATCACTATAAAGATGATTTTACACACAATTAACAATCAAAGTAACAATAACACTAACCATTTTGTGAATAATTTATCATAACCCCACTCAAGAATTTTCCCCATGTCAAACTCAATGACATACAAGTAAAGTAAGATATAATAATTTAATAAAAGATAATAACTTAATAATCTTGTGCAATGAATAAAAAACATAAATAATAGGTTATTGCATACAGTTCATGTTATGTCACTGACTATAGCCTTGCAAAATAAAAAGACATATGTTGCTCACAACTGAACTAATCTGGAAAAAACAACTTGCTTGGTTACAAAAAAAAAAAAAAAAAACCTGTTAATTACAGTCTGATAAAGAAATTCTTTTCACTGCAGAAACATTTACATCTGTTGAAATATTTTAAAGAACAATGTAGTCAAAGTAGTGGTCAAAATGTCAGGTAATGAAGCCATTATTGCATACTGTTCGTTTAACTGGTCGGACAATTAACTGCAATTTCCTTCAAACCTAAGATGCGTTCCTTATAAAATTATATGAGTCCTAAGCTGATGATTAATGTTACCAGTATTTTTTACCTGTAGAAGTACGCATGGATGGCCAGTAGGTGGCGGTGAGTCCAATAGATAAATTCAACAAATGGTGGTCAATGTGATTTCTGTGGTTTTTGGTCCAATAAAAGTGAAAAATTAGCTAACAAATTTCTTTTGGTAGTTTAAGGGTCTTAAATGTCATGACAGGTGCTATAAACTATTTTAAAATGCTAAATGGAAAGATTAGACGTAACAACTTCAAAGTAATAGGACCAGCCTAAATCTGTCTCCATAGTGACTAATGTTTGTCCTTCATGAGGTGTAGGGTGTAAGTTCACAATCAATTCAGGACCTTCTTGCTGTAAGGCAAGAAGGGTTAGGGTTAGGTTTGAATTCCAGCCTGGTATCTTTCTACATGGAATCGGCAAGTTTTTATTGTGCATACATGGGTTCCCACAATCCTAAAACTTACATGTTAAGTTAAACTGCCCTTAGGAGAGAGCATGTGTGCGCATGGTTATTTGTTTTGTCTGTTTATGTAAATTAATACATTTTATTAAAGTGGGGTCATTATTAAAAAAAAAAAGGTAAATATTATATTTATTATAAATTAAGAATATTTGATAATAGTAAATTACCTGGAACTTAACTGAATTTGGTGACCAGATGTAAAGTCTGGGCCTCTGCTTAGGTTGTTTATTCCCTTAAATGGATGAAGACTGAAGTTTTTATTAATAACGTTCAGCAGATGGCACCAGCCCCCTTGCGACCCTGCAAGAATAAGGAGCTATAGACAATGTATGAATGTGTATTTGTTTATGTTAATATAGTAATATATGCAAGTGATTAATATACCACATGGTTTTGTATTTGTCTAGGAGTTGGAGATCCAAGCCCGGGCTCATGGTCTCACAGTCGTATCATCCCCATCAGTCTGCACCTCAGAGCTGATGGCTCGAGCCATCAAGCAAGAACCCATTCTCGGGGACTGTCCATCTGAGCTCTACCAGCACAGCTGCACCCCTGACATGTCTCCTCCAACCACGCTGGACCTCAACAATGGCACCATCACCTTTGACCACATCCCTGCAGATGCTGGGGACTCCAGCCCCTACAGAAACTCCAGGACCTGTAAAATGAAGGAGCTGGTTAGGGATAACAGCCTGGGGCCCATTTCCCCAAGCGACCCCCTGCTGTCCTCGATGTCCCCAGATGTTTCTAACAGTGTCAGCAGCCGCCACAGTTCCAGCTCTAGCATGGAGGAGAAAGATCATGGATGTTAGCCAAACGCCATGACTGGCTTAGAGGATGAAGGAACTCAGAGGTTTTTAGCATGAAACTTTTTTTTTTTCCATTTATTGCTGTTGTTTATTGCTGTGAGCCAAGACTCTTTAGATGCTGTCTCTATGTTCTTTACAGTCATTTTATGTTCATGGACGCTCAGAAATACTTGACAAACATATAACATAAAACCGGCCTATAACATATAACATAAAAACTTCAAAGTGTCTATTCTGTTTAATATTTAATATTATGTATTTTACTGTTGATGAAAAAATAGAAACCATGCAGTATACAAAAATGTGCATAATAAAAGTACCATGTTGTTGAAATTGCATTATAAGGCAAATACATTTTATCACTTTGAAACTGTAGAGCATGTAATTAATTGCCACACATTCAAGAAAGGAATAGCTAATCAAATCAAACAAAGAGCTTACTAAGAGGTCTATATGGAATATTTATTTAATGTTACTTTTTTCGTGTCTTCCCACATATCTCTTTTTGTTTTAGGTCCATCAGTATGTGCACAATCATTTTTCAAAATTTGGTCATGTTTACAGATTTAAAGCAAATTGTGCAATTGCATCTGATCATTATGCATTCATAAACAATTATAAATAAATCTGTATAAACAACCATAATAAATTAAATCTCTATGATAATGGCCTTTTCCATAAAGGTTCTGTGCAGCCTTTCATTTCAACGGCATTTGAAGCCATAAGGCTATGAGAAAATGACACCCCCACATCTGCTTCCTAAGCATTTTAAAATCTGACAAATCATGTAAAATGTGCACTACTACTATAAAATCAACATAACTGTGACTTCAATATTGCAGCAATGACCCAATAATAACATCACTTAATCTCAGGTAACCCTTTGGAAATGCTTTACTCCTCTCAGTAAGATTAATTCTTCACTTGATGTTATGTGATCTACTTTCAGATTAATTGGGCTAATAATTTACATGACTGAGGCATTCATGGAGCATCAAATTGTTATTCCCATTTGGTCAGTTGGTCATGTCTTACAAATGTTATAAAATAAAGCAACCCAGAAAAGTAACCTATGTGCTCATGATGCAGCAGAACACTGAATTCCACACCCCTGATCCCACTGTACATGCATTCAGGACAGCGACACATCAAAAGCAGCAGGCATACTCCAAAGATATGACAGGGCTGGACATTAAACAAAATGCTCTTCATTTCTCCACCCTTAGAACCGTTTAACACGTGCTGTTTAATACGCCAGCACACATGCTAAGAAAAGAAACAGTGTGACAACAGCAGTTAAATTGTCACTTAGTACTTATTTCAGCCTGCACTGAAGTTTTCAGATGTTGACACATGGTATTGTAGACTTCCATACAGGGTTGCTATTTGCAAAATGTCAATGCGGAAAGGTCTAACATGTCGAACAAAGTGCAGGGGTTTATTTTGGGCTAGCGTGCAAAAGTAGTCTAGCCCCTTGAACTTGAATGTATTTTATTGGGGCTTTATGTAATATGGCAACACAAAACTGTATAATTGGGAAGTTGACTGAAACAGTTGGTTTTCAAAATGTTTTATAAATTCAAATCCTTCCCATCCCCATTTTCTTTGATATCCAAAATTAAAATCCAGATTAAACAATTGTCTTAACAGTTCTTCTAATTAGTAAACAGAGTCCCCCAGTGTGAAATTTAATCTCACTGTAAAGCTAGCTGTTCATGAATTCCAAAGAACACAGCAGATAGGTCAGGAATAGGTTTAAAGCAGAGCTAGGTTATGAAATTAATACATCCTGACCTTTGGACTTGTCACTTAGCGCTGTTCAATTCATCATCTTAAAATGTCAATAACATAGCACACAAGGCAAGACATACAGGGGTTGGACAATGAAACTGAAACACCTGTCATTTTAGTGTGGGAGGTTTCATGGCTAAATTGGACCAGCCTGGTAGCCAGTCTTCATTGATTGCACATTGCACCAGTAAGAGCAGA